>JAJOOR010002295.1:0-54847 GCA_036250505.1 Solanum acaule | reverse complement strand
AAGTTGGTCCTTGTTGTCCCGTTTGGAATGATTATTTCGATGTATGCGTATCGCGTCAAATTATTGGATAAGTCATATATTTGTTTTGAAAGCATTTTTTTATTGATTAAACCGAAAACCGAACCGTTAAAGACCTAAAACCGATAAACCGAAAACTTAGATAAAGTCTTCGATCGCCTGAAGATGGCACAGAAAGACAAAAAGAGCAAAATCGATATAAGATAAGACAGGATGTCAAATTTCTCCCAATCGATAACAAATATCTTATTGGTTTGGTTATCGGTTTAGCATATTTAAAAACCGAAAATCGATAAATCGAACCGATAATACTTAAAACCGAACCGAACCGACCGATACACACCCCTACTTGTAGGAGGTGTGAGTTACTCCTGGTAGACATGTGAAGAGTTTTTGTTGTAAATGTTTCTTCATTTAATAAATTATTTATTTATCATAAATCAAGTAATTTATCTTTATAATAAAATAATTAATTTAAATAAGAAAAAAAGCAAAAAAAAAAAGAGAAAAAATAGGTAAATGCAAATGGAGATCATAGAGAGGTGCCACATCACCTTGTCTATATTTCTCCTTTATTATATATATAGATTGTTCTTTTATGTATCCACCATTAAGCTATTCACAGTTTTTCCTTTGGTTTTCCATTTGGTGTGTTCAGAACACGCATTAGAGTCCGATTAAATTTGGCGTGAATTGAAATCCGACTAAATTCAAATTTTGCGCTGTAAAACTCATTTGAGGGTGACGTTCCTAACAAAATTTTCTCAGGGCTCAAACTCGAAATTTTTAATTAAGGGTGAAGTAGTTTTGTCACTACACCACAACCTATATTAATACCAAGAAGTTTTCTTTTTTTCGAGCCGGCAAAAATGACTTCCACATTTCCACACTCAATGAGTCAAATGTCTACAATTGGAAGAGATTAACTTCTATCCACGAACAGTGGATAAGAGAATTACACCGTTGATTCATTTTTAGAAATATTTATTTCTCTTAATATATCCACATATTATTAATATTTAAATAAAAATAACAAAAAAAAGTATTATATGGTAATTTGGACTCTAAATTAATTATAGAAGTTTGCTTAGAATTCTTATTTGATTGACAAAAATAAGAAGATTCTTTCATGCTTTCTTGCCTTCAGTTTTTTCACCTTGTTCTCCATCAATACAATTGAAACAGTTTGAGACAATCATCAATGACAACTTTTTACTCTTTTTTTTTTCCCTTTTTAAAATCTAACTAGTTAATCTCATTACTAGTTGTCAACATTGTTAAAAATATTCGTCCCAAATTCTTATTAATTTATAAAAATAAAATAACATTATTTTTTTCATTTTACCTTTATAAATACTATTAGTGGAAAAAAACACTTCTTATTTGTAATTTTCTGAATGAGGGTTGATAGAAAATGTGATAGATTAATATGGGGATGAAAAGAGTATAATATAGTTAACTGATAAATCAAATGAAAGTAAAACTTATCTAATTATAATTAAATAATAAGTGTGTATAAAAAAACACATGATGCTTCATTATTTGAGAGACAATTTGATTAATTTAATATTTAAAAATTAAAATTAGAATATTCATAATGCCATAGATTGCAATTATCTTATATCAACAAGATAAAAAATATACTATATTTTAAAATTTAAATCAAAGTTTACCTAGTTTTAATCAAAGGCAAAATACTGACCCACCTTTTATTTTTCTATCCAGCAGTTCTTAATTAAAATACTGATAAATAATTTTTTTTCCTTTTTTCAGAAGACCAAAAAAAAAACAAAAACAAAAAGCACCAAATAGGCAAATAGCTGTATTTGTGAATTTCAGAACCCAAAAAAAATCACATTAAAATAGCCAACAGTTTTCTGCATTAATCATTTCTATTTTAAAAAAAAAAACAGGAATTAAGAAAAAACAGTAGCCGTCAGATAAAGTATCTAACAACAAATTATGTCGGGAATTTGACGGTGATCCTCATTTCTCTCACACAAATTCAGAGCCACCGGAGAGGAAGAAGAAGAGGGGGGTGGGGAGTTTTCAGGGAGAAAATAAGTTTGTTTGATTTGGTTCTTTCATCAGAATCCGTTTCCGATCTTTAATTTCATTTCTTGCGCTTCTTCTTCTTGTTCTTGCCGTTGATATATCAAGAAATGTGAATTTTGCGATATGCGCCATTTGTGACTTGAAATTTATTGGGTGGAGAGAAAGATTGAATCTTTTTCTCTATTTGATAATTGGGTCAAAGTGGGTTGCTTTCAGATTTCGTAAAGGAGCAATGGAAATGGAGAACATTGAGTGTGTTTCGTCAACTGATGGTATTGAAGATGAAGAGATCCAGTTATCTCATAATCATAATCATCAATTTTCTTCTGCAAAACCTCATAATATTCTTCTTCCCGGACTTGCCCCTACTAGTGTACATGAATTGCTTGAATGCCCCGTTTGCACCAATTCTATGTATCCACCAATTCATCAGGTATTTTCTTTTTTGTTTGTTTTCGTTTTTTTCTATGTAAAGGTTGGGTTTTTATGTCTTCAATAGTAATTCTTTACTGTTGTGTTGATGGAAAATGATGTTAAATGTGTTGGAAATGGTATGTTGATCTTTCTTTGTGCTATTTTAACCTTAAAGTTAAAGTTGATTTTGTTAGAATTTTCAAATGCTCTTTTGACTCTTTAGAAATATTGCAAACTTTAGATTGAGGTATAAGCATGGTAATGGGGTTGATAGTTTTGGTTGTGGTATGCGGGGATGATGAAAGTCTTTTTGGAGAATTTGATTAGGTTTTTATCAATTTCAGAATGTTTAAGGAATTGATGATCAACTTGTTACAGCTTTGAGTTCTCGAAAATGACTGCAGTTATGATATGCTGTATACTTTTGAGTTTTGACGGTTCGGATTCGCCAAATGACAGCCACTGAATTTGACTGTTTAGCAATTAACTTTGTTTGTTAATTTTTTGCATGAATATGAAGAGAGATGATTTGCTGCCTGTTGAATAAACATATCAGACTTATGACTCTGTACTTTAATTTGAATCCTTCCATGAGATGGATTAATGAGAAAGATTTAGTAAGTTTCTTGCACCCAAAGATGTGGGATAACGGTCAATGAATTGGGTGAAAATGATGTGAGATCAGGGTTCAAATTTTATCTGAGAAAAGAAAAATTGCTTGGCGATTTCCTCTCGGTTTAAGTCTTGATGGCAGAGTTACTTGATACTTATGCTAGTGGACATGGTAGGTACACGGTGGAACAGTGTAGGTGAGCAGATAATAGGTCCAAACACCACCATTATGAAAAACATAGTCTACTCTTGTTAATGTCTTAGTATAGCAGCTCTGTGGGAGAGTTACGCTGTTGTAACATCTGCCAGCTGCGTAGATAGGTTAGAGTCATATTCTGCTTATTAATGCTCTTGGAAGCTCATTGTCTTTGATTGAGATTTGTGCAGCCTTTTAGGCTTTTACCAATTTAGCATTGTGTAGGATCAAACTAGTGTAGTCTTAGAAGGTTGCATCAACTTGGTCCTATAGATGTTCACATATGTAGGATAGGGTTGTCAGGGAAAAGAAATGAGTCTTCTGTCGGGAATCTATGGCAAACCACATAACCCCTACTGCCTTCACCCCATTCAATGGTAAATAAATAATTACATGAAATTCCTCCTCACTGGACAGAAAATGAGAGGCTTGAGAAGATGGAAAAGAAACTGTATTTAAAAGTTTTGATGTGTTTGTATAACTGCAATTTACGAAGGTAAATTATATTGTTTCACCCTGTTATCATATGTCCAATTTTTCTTGGATAAACTATAAATGCAAATGGTACTCTCAGTGAGAGTAATTCAGCTATGGTCTTCCAGGAAATATCGAATGCCACTAGGAACTGTATAAGCCGAAAATAGAAATACATCAGCATATATAGGTATCGTCTTTCTAGTTTATTTATAGGAAGCCTGTAAGTTGGTATAATCTTTGAGTATATTTCAGGTGACTTCATTGCAATTTGACATCGCTTAATACTAATTCAATAGGAACTCTATGAGCAGAAATAGGAACTCCTCAGCATATATAGGTGCTGTCTTTTTGTTTCATTTTTGTAAGCCTGTTGGTACAACCTGAGAGTATATTTCAGGCAACTTGATCGAAATTTACATTGCTTGTATCTTATAGAATAAATGCGTAAAGTTTGTTTTCTGTTGAGATCAAGTCGGAAACTTGTCATGCGTAACCGCAGTTGACTAAATATCTGCCGTGGTTGAATCATAAGGAAGAAAGATGGTAGCGTAGGGTAGAGTAGATTCGTAATTTGTCTACCAAATTATTATCAATTAGTAAAAGAAGGCTTTGCTGGCTAAATCTAATAGCAGACTGCTTTCCTACATCATATAGAGTGGAAAGCATGTCCTTAGAGAATGCTGGGCTTGTCTAACCACTAACGAATATGTGTCCTCTCCTTCCCCTAGAGCTTTCTCATTTGTTAAATTTTGTTTTTTATGATTCTCCTTGCTGCAAGTAAGTTATTTTTCTGATGATAGTTTGTGGTGCATAAACTGGGTGACCCGTGAGAATCGTCTATGCATTTGTTGATTTCTGTAAAATTAGAGTTCTTACAGTTGTGGAAGACTTAAAGTTTGTTTAATTTGCAGTGTCACAATGGGCACACACTTTGTTCTACCTGCAAAACAATGGTGCACAATCGATGTCCTACATGTAGACAAGAGCTTGGTGATATAAGGTGCTTAGCACTGGAGAAGGTTGCAGAGTCACTTGAACTGCCTTGCAAATATTTTTCTTTGGGATGCCCAGAAATATTCCCATATTACAGTAAGCTCAAGCATGAGGCACTGTGCAATTTTAGACCATACAATTGCCCATATGCTGGATCAGAATGTTCAGTGACTGGTGACATCCCTTATTTGGTTTCACATTTAAGAGATGATCACAAAGTGGATATGCACACGGGATGCACATTCAACCATCGCTACGTGAAATCAAATCCTCGAGAAGTAGAAAATGCCACATGGATGCTGACGGTAAGTCCATTAACTTTTAATCTTTTTTGAGTTCAATAATGATGCTGAGCATAGCATCATGATTCATGTGTTATATGTATCATGCTGTTTTGGTTTGTGAAAGTTCAAGTATCCTTTTTATTCACCCTAACAATCAGGATGCTAAGAAATAGACCTATAAAAAGTTCTGTGGATGCATTTTTGAAATGGGAAAATGTGGATAACCAAATTATACCATGACCATTTCTTAAGGCTTTGGGAATACCCTCTATTATCTTGTTCTCTCTTTCTGCAATATTTTCTCTCATGTTTTCTTTGATAGGTAGATCCTTTCATTCTGTTGAAGGTCACACGTCTCTCATTTATTGGATATTGAGTTTCTGAATATCGACGAAGGAAGAAAGGCATCCTTATGATGGTCTTCAAATAAAGAAAAATGACATCCTTGTGATCTTCAAATTTAAAAAAAAATGGCCTGCATGATGTCGAAGGAGATGTACTGTGGCATTTTACTTTTATATATACAAATACAAGACAGATAGGGATGAATTTAAGGCATGACATGTTTTAATTTCTGCCTAGACATCTTGTGGTTGCCTGCATTCTGTATAATGTCATTTTCTCTCTTCTTATATATGCATGTTGACGTATCCGAGTTCATTCTCATTGACCAACCCTTGTTACTCCTTTCTCAGGTCTTCCATTGTTTTGGACAGTATTTCTGTCTCCACTTTGAGGCATTCCAGCTTGGTATGGCCCCTGTTTATATGGCATTTCTACGATTTATGGGCGATGAGTCTGAGGCACGCAATTACAGCTATAGTCTCGAAGTAGGAGGAAATGGTAGAAAGCTCATATGGGAGGGAACACCAAGAAGTGTTCGAGATAGCCACCGCAAGGTCAGGGACAGTCATGATGGTCTAATAATCCAACGTAACATGGCACTTTTCTTTTCTGGAGGGGATCGAAAGGAGCTAAAACTTCGAGTTACTGGAAGGATATGGAAAGAACAGCAAAATCCAGATGGTGGAGTGTGCATACCAAATCTGTGTAGCTAATTTATTTCTCGAGTGATTGTTTTTTTTCCTTTACTTTTCCCTCCCCTATTTTTTCCTGTGGATGTATGTGCGTGTGACAGTGGGTGTAAAGAGACAGACAGCAATCTGTTTGTACCCTCAGAACTTCATGCTCTGCCCAGCTACATATCATTGTCCCTGAAGATTTAGTCGTATCAATTGTTAATAACCATCTTACAACTCCTTGTGTTGTAGTGTCATCTCAATTCTTGAATAATTCATGACATTAGAAGAAATCTCGATCATTAGAATGACCAGCCTATCTCCTAACGGCTGTGGTAAAAGATACTAATAATACATGAAATGTTCAAATATCTGCCAGAGTGCCAACTACAATAATGTAGGTGGTAGAAGTCAAATAATTCAATGATGAACCTAATTCAGTAATGCACAGCTCCTTCATGAAAAGAGCCAACCCCAGAACATGTTTACAATGAAATGATTGGGGAAATCTTCCCAGATTCACTGAATTTTTACAAGTTTTTGATCAGTTCAATGGGAGAACAGTAGAGGAGGACAGCTTAAATTGGAGAAGACATAGCAAGGGCAGTTTTACGGTGAACTCTAGCATACACATATCTTAATCATGCTTGTCAACAGTTCCATATATGGAGCTGGAGAGCAGTCTAGAAAGTGAAAATAAGACCCTAAGATGGCTGGTTTTGTGTGGTTAGTTGTCATAGATGCTGGCCTAACTCAAGACAACTAAAAGAGAACAAGAAGGCATTTGTGTTCAAATTGCTATCTATGTGGGAAGGAGTGAAAGTGGCAGCCATTTATTTATACAGTGTGAGGTTGCAGAGTCATATGGCAACTTTTCCCGAGCATGAAAGATTTGTCATGGATCATGCCCAAGACTACAGGGGAGCTGCTTGCTTGTCGGAACTTTTTCTGGAGAAAGAAAAAGGGATGTTGATTCAATGTTAGATATCATACAATACGTGAATACTTTGATTAGAGAACATTTAACTACGTCAAATCTATAATACAGGTCTCAGAGTACATTCACAAAATAACTTGGGTACTACTGTACTAGTGCAACGAGAAATGAGACGAGTTAGATTATACCAGATATATTGCAGCATTACAATTTGTTACTCACCGTTTATACTTAGAGATGATTAAAAATATCATTCCATTTCATTTCCATCTAAAATTACAAACAATTTTCCACTAGCAATTTATCGTGTGGCAGAATGAAAAGAAGCCCTATTGTTTCTCATTAGTTGTCACCAACATATTTTATCATTCTGCTACCTGATCAAAGTGCACCATCACTTCTAGCTTCTGTAGCAACCAGGCTCTCAGTTTCTGCACCATCACCAGCAGAACTAGACTCCGCAGCAGTTTCTTGAACACTCACCTCCTCTTGTTTGTCATCGTCATTGCTGCTGGCAGCCTCACCAGCAATTGTTGACTGCTCTTCAGGCTCCTTATTTCCAAACAATTTAGGACTATTTATCAAAGAGGAAACAGCAGCTCTTGCACTGGCCTTCGCTTTTTCGGCTGCTTCAACCTCCCTGTCTGCGGCTTCTTTCTTCTCCCTTTCGATATCATCCATAAGCTTGGTCAACTCCTCATCTCTACCTTCCTTCGCCAAGGCTTCTCGAACAAACTCTTGCAACTCATCAGAGAAATCAGCTGGATCCTCCCTCAACATTCTATCCACAATCTTAAGCACCTCATCATGCTGCCCAATATCAAACAAAGCATTCATCATAAACTTGTAGCTATCATCATTCATCCTGAGCTTTCCCATCATCAGATCAAAAAATGATTTTGCTTCATCAACTTTACCAACTTTGACCAAACCATCAACCAACCTATCATAAACCCCAAGATTAGGCCTCAATTTAGACTCCACCATGGTCTTAAAATACGCAGCAGCGTCATCAGGCCTACTTTCTTTAAAGCAAGTATCCATCAACAAAACAAACGTGAACTCATCAGGGCTGACCCCCTTTTCGCCCATATCCTTATAGAGCTCCTCGGCCTCACCCAACAAGTCATTTTTGCACAACTGCTCAATCAGATTATTGTAAGACAATGTGTCTGGTCTACACCTCTTCTCTCCCATGCTGTTAAATACATTGATTGCGTCTTTGAACCTTCCCAATGCACAATAACCATCCACCATTACATTATAGCTACCCAAATTCACGGTCAATCTTTTTGGAGGATCGTGCTCATTCAGCATCCTATCAAATAGCTTTAATGCCTCATCGAACTTTCCGTTCTTACTTAAAGCATCTAGAATATAGTTGAATGCCACAGCACTCATCTTAATCTTAGAATTCTCACCCACAGCTTCATCATAACACTCCATAGCCTCCTGCTCCATTCCCCTCAAGAAATAACCTTTCATTAAGCTCCCATAAATTACTCCATCCGAAACACTTCCTCCCAATTTCTCCTTCAATTCTTCATAAAGCTCGAAAACTGCATCTGGGTTCGAACCCTTAGCTTGTCCAGACATCAAATAACTATACACAATCGGGTCAGCACTAAACCCCTTGGACAACATTTCCTCCTTCAACTCCATCGCCCTATCAATCTTGTTGTTATCAACAAGCCCTTTAATAAGTATCCGATACGTAGTTGGAGAAGGGTTAAATGGTGCATTATTGATGAGCTGCTTGTAATGTTCCATAGCCATATCCGTTTTCCGGCAATCCATAAAAGCCGTGAGGAGCAAATTATGTGTGACAATATTAGCCCCAATACCAGCCTGCGTGATGAACCGGTGAAGAGAAAGTAGATCAGAATATCTCGACTGCCGGAGTTGCGCGGCCATTACAGCGTTGCAAGTAAAGATAGTAGGGCGGCAATTAGAGTAAACAGAGTGCCGCGTGTACAAAGCAGCTTCATCCAAATCATTCTCTCGAATCAGTTTAAGAATCCGATTATGGAGATTAAGTCTATTACCGGATAGTACAGAAACAGTTTCGGGGATCTTCGGTGCATTCGGGTTATTAGTGGAGCTAGGGTTTTGAGGTGCAGTGGGACGAGGTTGATGTTGCTGACGGAGGGAAGATAAAGGGGGTTCAATACGGAGGCGGCGTTTGCGTTTACGGCGTTCAGCGGCAGCCTCTTCTGGGGTGGCAAATGAGAGGAGACGAAGGGAAATGAAGGAAGGTGGTGGCTGAGGGCGGCGGAGATAATGGGGTTTAGCTAGGGTTCTGAGGTGATGGGTGAAAAAAGTGTGCTTGGAGAGAGCCATCTCGAATGGTCCCTTGCGATAATGGAGGATTAGGGTTCTGCCAGGGTTTATCAGTGGCAAAGGGATTGGAGAAGACGGAGAATAGATTGTAGATTAAGTGGTAACGGGCCGGGTTTTCCTTTGCTAAAATGATCAACATCGTCTACAAAAGCCCAGATAGGACTATTGTAAGTGTTGGTAAAAACAAAAAAGGAAAAATTACACAAGTGAAGGTCTTTTATTTAATAATTACCACTTTTAAGTATACTTTTAATTTATTACTATTTTTGTCAAATTTTAGCAATACTTACTTAAATTAATTTTGTTCCTTTAAACTTAGCAAAAAGTGTTGTCATTCGCAACTTTTAGCAATATTGCCATTTAGTCAAATTGTTATATATGGTTAAAAGAATAATGTTGACAAATATCGTAAATATTTTTTAAAAAGTGTACACGTAAGTGATTTTTTCAAGAAAAAATTGAATCAATTTAGTAATTTTCTTAATTATTAAAGGGATAATGGTCTGAAAAATACCCCAACTTTGGTCAGATTTGTTGTTGCGATACTAAACTTTCATGAGGACCTATTACCTCCCTAGACTATTTTATACCGTATTTTAAATATATATATATATTTGCCCACGTGGACATAAAAAATAATGCAAAATTATAAATAGTAATGTGTCCACGTGGGCACATATATACCTTTAAAATACACTATTAAATAGTTCATGGGGTAAAAAATATGGTATTAAATAGTCTAGGGAGGTAATAGGTTCTTATAAAAGTTTAGTATCGCAACAACAAATCCGACCAAAATTGGGGTATTTTTCAGACCCTTATCCCATTATTAAAAGAGGAACTTTCACATATAGCCACTCAAAAATAGCCTAATTACTCTCCATAGCTATAGTTTGATAATTACAATTCATAGCTACATGTTATAGGGAGGAGAGAGGCGAGCGAGAGAGGCGAATTGTATATGTATATTGGTTAGATAATTGTATATTATACATATTCATTTGTATATATGGCAAGCGAGATTGGGAGAGGGATGAGAGAGGCGAGCGAGAGAGGACAATAATTTGTATAATTCGCAGGTATGTTTGTATCATTCACGTGTTTTTGTATAATTGAGTAATATAAAGTCTGAAATTATACAAATATAATAACTCGAAATAACAAATTGATACAAATATAAATATATGAACTTTAAACAATTATACAAAATATATTATACAAATTACATTATATAAATCACATTATACAAAATTCAAAAACTACATATTTATACAAACTTTAAAAAGTTATACACAAAAAGATTGAATGTATATGATGACAAAACTGAAAAACCTAAGGAAATCATCGTCATATACAAATACAAACAATCGTATACAAATACAAATCAAACAAAGTATTGTTAGCTGTGAATTATACAATTGTGGTGAATTATACATATACAGTAAAACCTCTATAGATTAATAATCGATAAATTAATAATCTCTCTAAAGTAATATTTCCCCCCAGTCCCGACTTGGGCCAATGGAAAAAATCATCAATTTCAAAAAGATAATAAGATAATATATTTTCAGAAGACCCCTATATAAATATGTGGTCCCATTAATATCATAAATTAATAATTCTTTAAAAGTACAAATATATCTAAGACATTTAGTGAAATATGCTTCTATTGTATTCTATTTTTTCTTAAAATTTAAATCTAGATGAAGCTTATCTCTAATTTTTCTTATTCCATCAAAGAGCTCTGGTGTTGTCTTTTCGAACTGCACCATAAAATCGTGAAGAGTTCTAGATGCGATAAGTGTTTTCTTAAGCGTAACTGGTTCCAAAGGTATAGTAATTAGTATCATCTTCAACTTCATCATCAACATTGCTTTTTTCTGATGATATCCACAATTTCTTCTAAGCTCTGGACCTCTGAACATGTATCACTTTCACCCGAATAATCCAACAGGTTATTAATATCCATTTTATTGTGGTAACCGAGCTCATTAATCATGACCTCAAGTTCATGAATGACTTTTTCACAAGTGGGTTCATTCAAATTCTCTGAGATTGCATCCCCCAACGAATTTTACAATGTCGAAAACAATTTGCTATTGTCTCTTGCTGAACATTTGTTGTCCAAGCAAGGATTACAAAATTGATAGCATCCAAAATATTAATCTTTGCTGGATCAATTTGTCCCACTTCATAACCTTCTAATATCCTACGATAAAATCTGTTATGATAATACATCTTGAAAGTTCTTATTATCCCAGCATCACAAGGTTGAATTTTAGATGTCATGTTGGGTGGCAAGAAAAACAATTCAACATTTTGTAGTCCTTCAATATTTCTATTATAGGCTGGACAATTATCTACCATAAGCAAAACCCGTCTACCATACATTTTATGGTCAAACCAACAAACATATTCATCAAAAAGCACACATGTCATCCATGCTCTTTTGTTTGCACGATACTGACAATTCAATAAATATGATACATAAATTAGTAAGATACAATGATTTTGATGTATTCGCTGTACTTTATATATAATATTTTTTATGATGATACATAAATTAGTAAAATACAATGATTTTGATATAATCAAAATTAACCTTCATTAAATTTCAAATTATTCTTTAAATTAATAAATATTAATTTATCAATTAAATAATATCTCTATAAAATAATAAAATTTCATAGTCCCACCTATATTAATTTATAGAGGTTTTACTGTACAAACGTGGTTAATTATACAAACTCAAGTCAGCTCATGTAATTAATGAATAGTGTTAGTCGTGAATGGTAATTATAGCAAACTATAGCTATGATGAGTAATTAAGTACTATAAGTTTGCTTAACCGCGTAATTTTCTCTTATTAAAAATTGAATAAAACTAAATGTAATACCAAACAAAAATTGATTTTATTACTTCCTCTGCCTCGTTTTATATGAAACTCTTCCTTTAATAGTTCATCTAAAAAAGAATGTCATCTTACTATAATTAGAAACAATTTAACTTTAAAATTAGACCTCAAGTTTCAAAATTCTTCATTTTTTTCTTCAATATCATATCAAGTCAAATAATGTCACATAAAATGAGACAGATGGAATATTAATTTGGATGGGGTTTTAACCAAACTATGAACATTTCTAGCGTTAATGTTGTTTAAATGAGTTGGCGAATAAAGATTGAATTTGACTGTAAGTTATGACGATAGCAAAGATTTGCCTTTTCCACTAAACTTGACAGATGGTTATTATAAATTGTGTAGAGATAGTTGTTCTCTACGTAAATAAAGGAAATTTAAGGAGGAGTTAGATTATAAGGACATTTACACGAAGATTAATTGGTGATAAGACTATGAAAATCATAATAAAAGCATCTCATTTGAGTCATGTGAGTCCCTTTTCAACATGAGGCATCAACGAGAAATGAGTTGACCGAATTAAAAAATGAAGAACGGAATTTGAAGACATTAAAGAAGTAGTAGTCATTAAAGTGATACATAAGGCGGGTTCAGAATGTTTTGAGCTAATTTGATCCATATCCAATGCAATCCTTAGAGCATTGAGAGGACCTTTCTCTATACGAGAGGATCGGGAAGGACACACCTCTAGTATATCAATTAATATGAATCCACGATAAACGCTTCGTAATCCAATAGGAAATAAATAACTATTGAAAACATCTCAGTAGGAAGCTCATCTCAAGATGAATGCTCTTGGGTTAATTGTCAATGTGAATTCCCTCTTTCTTTCTTCTGTAACTCTTTTTTATTGTAGAGTCCAGCGATTATATTGATATTTGAAAATTGGACCTAACAACATACTAAATGTTAATTAACAAATACTTTAATGATGTTTGGAAATAATATTATTAAAGTACTTATACAATTAAAAAAATAAAAATTCAGAAAGGTAACCTATTATACATTTGAACTTTAGTTCCAAAAAACATTCATGTCTAAATATAATTTTTATTTTATTTTAAACTCCAAATACTTGAAAAGGGTATTTTTCAATTTCAACCAAAAACTAGGGGATCAAAGAGTTAATTATCCTAACGAAAAAAAAAACAGTAAAAGAGTATCGCAAAAAGGCAATTCTTCAATAATTAGAAATGCATCAATTTATTCAGAGAAAGAAAAGAAAAAAAATAAAATCATGAAAAAGGGTAGTATAGTAATTAAACTGCCACTGCTTTAGGGTTCATATAAATCTTCATCTTGCCCTACTCACTCTGTAACAATTCCCCATTACTAAAGTTCTTGACATCAACATTTTTTTTTTTGAGGTGACCCCTTTTTACCATTACTTAATCTTGGCAAAAAGGAACAATCTTTATACTTCAAGATTCATGTTTGATATAATTCTTTGTTACTCATTGCATAATATTTTATTGGGTATTTTCATACTTTGATTGATGCACATTTATCATGTTTTCGATTTGAACTTGATATATTCAGTATTAAGATTTTATGAAATATATGTATTAAAGATGTAGTCTTGGTTAAAATTAGTTGTATTTGGTACCCAAATGTTGGATCTGCATATGCACGGTATATTTGGGATGAGGGTTTATGGAGTCTATTGTTGATTCTATTTACCTGACTAAGTTCCGTGTTTTACTTTTGAGAGGAACAGGTAGCAGAGTTTTTGGTATACCAATATTGCTGGAAAAATGTCAGGGTAAGTGGAATTTTATTAACTTTATTGTCAAATTCAGTTTGTTTACTTGATTGTAAGTGTTGCTATTGATGTCGTTTTCGTTTGTAATGATCTGGAGACAAGTAATTTGGTCATCTTTACCTGTAATTTTTGCAACTTGTGCGCAACTATGTTTGTATGTGTAGTAGTCCGTGTTATTCGAGTGCTATTTGAACTATTCTTTTACAATTACATTCCTATGTTTGCGAGGAATCTTTAGTTTGGTTAGAGATTTGTATGCCAATGTAGGGAATTAATGTGCTGTTTAGTGAATCTCTTGTTTCAGGGAGTTTGTTACAAATTATTGAGTATTAGAATGAACTGGGCCCAAGTATAGTGGAATTGATATATTGGGATAGTTGATTGATTGTAGTACACAAGACTTTGTACAATTGTTTCATGTTTTGAAATGTCAGGAAACAAGAAAAAGAGTGTTGACCTTATTACTTTATAGATGTTCCTATAAGAGCTTCAGAAGAACCCATTTAGCAGAACCACGTAGGACTTTGCTGCTTTGCTAGTTAATTGCTTGAAGCAGAACTAAATACCACTTGCCTAATGACGCTTACAAAAAAACCAAAAACATGCTATCACTACCCCAAATACAGAAGTGAAAGATATAGAATGCCTTTTATCCATAGGTCGACCCTGAAATGAATGATTAGTCATGTGGATAGACAAGAGTGTTATTCTTCACAATATTTGTCCTAGAGAAAATGGACTGATTTTGGGGTTTCATTTTTATGGCAAAGTAGCGAGTTTGCTGAAATGTTTTATTTGTTCAGTATGTAAGATGAAAAGTGAGGTCCTTTTTCAGTGAATAAATGGATAATTCCCAGTGTAGAAACCTATCACATATTGATTGTGACTTGAGATGGTCATCAATTCTCTGGGAAATTCTTTTCTTTGTTTACCCTTTACCTTTCTTGATCTCCTACCTCTTTCGCATCCTTCTGTATCATCTCTTTATCGGTCTTCTTCTTGGTTTTACATGAATATCATGAGATTGCTCTCGTTCTTTTTATGAAGTAGATGTAAAATTTAAACAGGAAATAGAATGGTTCACCACGACGGCTTTAGTTTAAATGGAGCAGCATTCTGTTCCTTGTTTTCAGAAAATTATTCAATGAACCATAGATAACAGTTCTCACCTGGTATCAGACATTTTACGTGTCATATACACATTTTAGTTTAGTTCAAAATTTTGAGAATCGGCTTATGTCTTGGAACTTCAAATCAATGGGGGGTATTTCTATTCCCTGGCAAACCATTCATTGGACTTGGTATCCTAAGTTAAGTCGTCTCCCAAGTTTCATTGAATGTGGCACTTAATGGTTGGGGATATCCCTTTCAGTTTGCCTTTGCTGAAAACTGAGCTTTGTTTTTCAGTGTTCCATTATTCATGGAGTCTAGAACCTATTTGAGTCATAAAGAGATAAAATTGATTCAAATAACCCACAATTCTAGCAAGTAACTAAAATAAGTTTAGTGTGGATTTTTATTCCGTTTTACCCAATATTACAAATGGAAGGCGTTAGTTTGTTAACGTCTATATTTAAACATAAAACGGAACTTTTTTTTCCACTTTATGAAGTGTAACTTTTTCTTGCACTTTATAAGAAAAGTTAACTTCACCAAAATATTTCACTTTCATCTTTCTAAAATTTATTTTACTTTTGGAAGATTTCACTTTAGTGGTCCCAACCCGACGTACAAGGTGGTAATCGGCAATTCGCGGAATGTGAAAGGCGGACTCAATTTAAGGTTCACTTGAGTTGTCGGGTTGGGACCAGTAAAGTAAAATCTTCCGAAGTGAAATAAATTTTTAGGAAGATGAAAGTGAAAGTGAAGGGAAGATGAATGGAAAGTAAAATATTTTGGTTAAGTTTACTTTTCTTATAAAGTGTAAGAAAAAATTACACTTTATAAAGTCTAAGAAAAAATTACACTTTATAAAGTGCAAGAAAAAATTACACTTTATGAAATGTAAGAAAAAGTTGCACTTTATGAAATGTAAGAAAAAGTTACACTTTATAATGTGGATAAAAAAGTTCCGTTTTATGGATAAAAATCTACACTAACTTAGTTTAGTTACTTTCTAGAATTGTGGTTTATTTGGGTCAATTTTATCTCTTTATGGCTCAAATAGGTTCCGGACTCTTATTCATGCCACATTGGATACTGATATGTGCTTATTAATTGCGTTCTTTTAGTTTTTTACTACCTTAAACTTTTGGTCGAGGGTTCTCTGCTTAATATTCCCTTCGACTGTAGAGAGGATGTTGCTGTTGCTGTTGCTGAGGCTCCTGCTCCAGCACTTGGAGAGCCCATGGACATCATGACTGCTTTGCAGCTGGTGCTGAGGAAGTCTAGAGCTCATGGAGGCCTCTCTCGGGGACTACATGAAGGTGCAAAGGTGATTGAGAAGCATGCTGCACAGCTTTGTGTGTTAGCAGAGGACTGTGACCAGCCAGATTATGTCAAATTGGTCAAAGCACTCTGTGCTGATCACAATGTCAGTTTGATTACGGTCCCGAATGCAAAAACTCTTGGCGAATGGGCTGGTGTAAGTTTATTTGTGGTTGCTACTTGCTACTTTTTAGCTCTAAGGCTCTCCCAGTTTTACTGACTGCCATTCTTACCTTCTGATTTCGAAAATGAACTGGAAAGTGTGTTGTTATGAAGATGCGCCTTACCAATAAACCTACTGATTGTCTAGTGGTATGACCACAACGCGTAATATTGTGTGGGAAGCACATGCCTTGCTGAGACAAAAGCTTGTTATTCACTGAGTTTCGAACTGAGCTATTAGTCCGGGGTTTTGTCAGTTATTAAAATAATAGACCTAACCTTTTAAGGGAGGTGGTGATAACTATTTACTTCCTGACTTCTCTTGGTGTGCATTTTCATCATTGGAGTACAACCTTTCTGTCTTTTTTTTTTTTTTTCAATTCTTATTTTTGGGATCTGTTTACAGTTGTGTAAGATCGATTCAGAAGGAAAAGCAAGGAAGGTGACCGGCTGCGGCTGTGTTGTTGTGAAGGTATATCCATGAACTGCTGCGTATCATAATCTCTTTCTAGCATGCATATATATAATTTGGTTATATCTTCCTGCAATTATAGGAAATATTTCTTGAAAATGCTGAAACATGAATAGAACCTGATCTTATGACGTTTTGCAGGATTATGGAGAAGAGACTGAGGGTCTGCATATTGTCCAAGAGTACGTGAAGTCCCATTAAATTTGCGGTGCATATGAAGACCCCTTCCCTCCCTACCAAAATGATAATCCGGAAGACATTAGTTCTGCAGTTGATTTTCAGTTTTTAAGATTAGGTTGAAACACTTAAACCTATCCTTCAAGTTTTGTTTTCTCATCTGAAAAGAATATTGATTTACTAGTCGGAAATCGGAAACTCTCTCTGGTTTACTTGTTACGTTTGTTCTTTTACTTTGATGTCTAAAAGATTATCTTCAAAAGATTTTAGATATATATGTAGAAAACAATTTATACGCAAAAGTGCAATTAAATTGGATATTGCAGGTTTTATTTTAGGTTGCTATGAAAAGTGAAAATTTTCTGCCCTTACCCTAATATAAATCTATTTGAAAATGTTACATCTGTTTTACTCCAAAACTTTGCTTGCCAAGAAATCAATAGATCTTAAATCAAACAAGAGTATTTTTGTACTTCTTCACCTAAAAGACTAGCTCATGTGATTTCATGCTTGACTTTAGTTAGCCAAAGAATCCTTCAAATCAGGGACAAATAGTTCTTCTCAGCTTGCTTAGCATCAATCTTCTCAAAATTTACTCTACTAACATAAACTTTTATTGAGGTAGAAATAACATAAGTCTGATTAACGCGTCTTAAACGAATTCCCATTAAGCTCAAAAGGTCGAGTAACAAGTAAGCAACCTGGCAGAAAGCTGTTTCAAGAACACAACTTTCTCCAACTTGAATCTTCCAATAAGGATAAGCAACACTGTGCCTGGTGTGATAATATCACACGACATATATAATAAGCTAGAGTGAAATCTCTAAAATAGCAGTCAAATTTGAAGTATGGTACCTCCACCATAATTGGTGTTCCATATTTTTCTTAGCTAGAATGCAGTTGATTTGTTATAACAAATACTGACTTAATGAGGTTTGCTTCACTTGTAGAAGGCCTTGTAGTAGTAATAGTCAGTTGGGACCAATTTGGATTTCTCATCATTAGATTGTTTGTCCAGTAACCTCATAGTATGTATTACCTTCAAGGTAGACAAATATAATTAGCAAGAGGAGGGAGAGGGAAAACCAATGGGAAAGAAAAAAACAATTGTAGCCATGTTTAGGGCATTGTTTCTTGGCTGTAAGAAGGCAGACTACTGGTTCTTTCTGCAGAAGAATAATAGTGCGACTCAAGCTCCTTAAGGCTAGCAGCTGCCTCCTCTCCAATTCTAGATAACATGCATTCTGTTTTCTCAGCCTGTTCGGTAAATTCTTCTGTTCTCTGCTCCACGTGATCGTTTAGAGATGCAAATCCTGAAAACATAGCTGTTTGCTTCAACTCCGACACCAACTTAAGCAGTGAATCAGCTGCGTGGACCTGTTGTTCATTGCATCCAATAAATTATATGAGATGATAGGAGAATAGTTGTATCTGAAAATTTAAGAGGCAAGCACAATTGAATAGATTAAGATCTCTGCACTTTTGGTGAAAGTCTTTGCATCAGCTCAAAAAGGAAATGACATCAAGTCTTGCTTATAGCAGGAAACACAGCAAGCTATGTCAAGGATAGTAGATGACTAGCACTCACAAGAAGGCACTTAAGCTATGAGAAGAGGCGGAGAGAGGATCACACTTATAGCCTAAGGAAAAACTTACGTTCTATGTCAGTTTGATAAATCAAGTATCTACGATATAAAAAGAAGTGGATAATGAGTAAAAATCACCATAAATTATAGAACGACTTTAAAATGGTGATGACCTTTGTTTCCACTGTTCAGTCATATTTCAATTAGAAAAAAAGAAGAGTAAAAAGACAGTTTTTGCACTACGAGTTCAGGTCAGAGAGAAACTTTTCATACATGAATACTGTCAATTTGCAAATACGAAATGTATTCCATTCATATGCACATTCAATCTAATTTGAGATGAACATCTCATTGAACACCAGAGCTATGTACAAGTGGGGAAAAAAAAACTCACCATCCTAGATGCACGCATCTCCATCATAAATGCTTCTTGCGAATTTCGGACTGGTGGATCATTGACCTATTATAAGCAGTTGTCAACAAGTGGAGACAAATACATTACCCATCTGCAAGAACATAAGTAAATATATCTCCTAGTTTCATTGTAACAGTTCGAATCTAGCATAATGGACTTTACAGTTAAAATTGAACAAATGAGCAGCAAAAGAGGTGTTGAAGACAAAAAAAATTACACTTTTTCCCTTTTCAACAAATCATGTCATCTCAAAGTTCAATCCATCAATTGTCGGCGTTCCCTGTAGAAGTTAGTTCATATATGATAATATAGCAAATTTCAAAAGCTCTTTGAAACATTTGAATTTTGTTCCTGAATTAACTCCACACATTAGAGATGTCAACAATGATTCCTACCATCAATAATTGGACCAAAGATACATTGGTATGTGCTTAGTCTCAAAAATTCCACAAGATTATGAATTGCCCTTTAACCAGACCCAAACCACCACAACTTCAAGACAGATTTATCACTTTAATCACAACAATTGCACATAAAATATTAAAATTTTGAGCACTCCTAGTTCTACAGCCAAGCTTCTCGGCCCCCAAAAAAATCAGAACTATAAATTTAATGGGCGATCTGTATTTAGTACTGGGTATAAGGTGAAGGAAATGGGGGAATACCCGTGCAGCGTTAACAATGAAGCCATAATTGTCAACAATATTCCCAATATCAGCATCCACCCTCTGCAGTAAGCTCTTCTGCTTTTGAGCTGCGGCGGCGGCCGCGGCGGCAGTTGGTCCGCCTCCTCCAACATTTGCTCCTTTATTCATTGTAGGTTGAAACCTAACTCCTTTCTTATTTTTATCAAAAATCTGCAATAGTCAAATTAACAGAGAGTAAGTGAATAGAAAGAACACAGATTCAAATTAATTCATGTTCATCGAAAATTTGACTTCAAAAAAGAATTAAATCGGCGTAAAATCTAAAATAGTAACTTCTTGTTTTCTTGCACACCCAGAAAGCACCTGCTGCTTTACTGGAATATAATTGTGTTACTAGTTTAAATATGAAAAACCTCAAATTATGTTGTTAGTTTAAATATGAAAAACTTCATTTTATATCACAGTGATTTAGGGGTGTGTGAAAATCGAACCAATCGATAAAAGTGTTATTGATTTATTGTTAATGGGGTATTGGGTTAACGGGTTTTTAATGGTTTTATAAAAAAATTTATTGGGTTATCGGTTCGGTATTGGTTTTTAATATTGGGTTATTGGGTAAACCGATAACCCATTAAGACTAGTAATTTACTACTTTTACTTGTACTTAAATATTATATATTAATCTCAATATCTTACTAATTACTATCTTTGTCCTTTAGCCTTCAATTCACATTTCACAATGACTTTGAGTTTATAATTTCACATTATACAAAACGTTAAAATCTAAAGTAAGAACCCTATTCTTCTTAATTTCTCTTTGTGTTGCACTTGTATAGTTTGTTTCATGTTTGTTATTATTGTTTCTATTTTATGAGCATTTGTAAAGTTACATTATTGGGTTTTCGCATCAAATTTATTAGAAAAGTCATATATTTATTTTATATAAGTATTTTCTTATTGGTTAAATCGAAAATCGAATCATTAAGGACCAAAACAGATAAAAAATATCTTATTGGTTTGGTTATTGGTTTAACATATTTAAAAACCAAAAGCCGATAAACCGAATCAATAATACATAAAACCGATCCGAACCGACCGATGCACACCCCTACGGTGATCTGATGTGATTATGTATAATTATTTTTTATTTTATTTTTGTTTATTATTTTATTTTAACATTTATATTTTTTTAATACTTCCCTCTGTCCCATTTTATGTGAAGTAGTTTGACTCGGCAAGAAGAAAGACTTTTAAAACTTGTGGTCCGAAATAAATGATAGAAATTTATGTGATCGTAAATCATTTCATTAAGGGTAAAATAAACATTTTATAGTTAAATTGTTACTTAATATAGAAATGTGTCATTCTTTTGAGTCAATTCCCTAAATGGTCACCCAAGTTTAGGGAATTGCCTTGAAATATCATTTATGTTTCATTTAGGACCAAAATAGCACTCAACTATCACTGTTTTTCTCCAAATATACTTACCACTTCAAAAGCCCCACTCTCTCCTAGTTGGCATGCCATGTCATTGAAGCCTTTTTTTTTAATAATAGACTTATTTAATTCAATAAACTCAATTAACTAAAATAATGATCTTACTATTTATATTGAGAAGAAATTTTAATACTTAAAAAATTAAAATTGAAATGTACAATGATCTGGGAAATAAGATTTTCCTTTTCTTAAAGAAAAAAAAATATTTTATCATAATTAACTTTTTATTTTTGTAAGCTATGAAGAATAGTTCTTTTAAAAACTTACTATAATGTCATCAATTTTGAATACTTATAAACACATATATTCAAAAAATATTGATATATAAACCACTGATGAAAATTAAAAACAAAAGTTAAATAATAAATTTCTCCTTTTTACCAACTATTTTGTCAACCTTACAAACTTATTTGAAATTTTTATGAAAAAAATTACTTAAAATTTTCAAATAATTTACTTAGAGATTTCAAAAATTCTCAGATAACAATTGCACACACACACAAAAAAAAATCATTGAATTTTGTTTGGTAGAAAAATATGAAGGAATTAGATATTTTTTAAAGTATTTTTTTACAATCTTCATAAATTCTCACGTAATTTATATATTTGTTTTGGAGAGGCATAAGTTTAATGAATTAATAGGTCTATTATTTTTTTAAAAAAATGATGATTTAATGACATGACATATCAACTAGAATAGAAGGAGACTTTTGAGGTATTTAGTTTTTTTTTTTTGGGAAAAAAAATTAGTAATAATATTATTCACTTTCTATTTTTTAAAAGAAAATATTGTAAGCATGAATTTCAAAGCACACAATTAATTCTATTGTAATAGTTAATTGACATTTAATATTATTGATTCATTATACAATTTATGATTAATTGATGTAAGTTAACATTCATGAGTGATTTGTATACCAATTTTTTTTTTTTGAATATATGTGTTTATAAGTATTCAAAATTGATGACAATATAGTATATTTTAAAAACCTATTTTTTCATAGCATAAAAAAATAAAAAGTTTAATTATGATAAAATATTTTCTAGTATGAAAATTTCTTCTTAATAAACAAATATATATTTTTTAAATAATAAGATTATTATTTTAGTTAAATGAGTTTGATGAATTAAATAAGTCTATTATTTTAAAAAAGACTTTAATAACATGGCATGCCAACTAGGAGAGAGTAAATTTTTTGAAGTGTTTAAGTATATTTGGAGGAAAATAGTGATAGTTGGGTGATATTTTGGTTCTAAGTGAAACATAAATGATATTTCAAGGCAATTCCTCAAACTTGGGTGACCATTTAGGGAATTGACTCCATTCTTTTTGGAACTGACTAAAAAGAAAAGTAAGTCACATAAATTGGGACAAAGGGAGTAATAGATTAGTACGTAATATTTTCAAATTGTTGATATGTGATTTTATGAACTAGGGAAAACATATAATTTATCCAACATTAATTTTATTAAAATGATATAGTACAATACTATATAACATGACATAATATGATACATGAGGAAACGAAATCATCCAAATAGTTATTGAAGGTAAATATCACTTGTGACATTGGGTGCAACTTCAATACTAATTCGAGACCATCTTCAAATGTTAAATTGAAATTCCATTTAATTGTCCTTTATAGATATTGTTAGAATTATATATAACAAATTATGGATCTCAAGTCCATAATAATAAGAGATCTCAATTTGTTTTTATGAAATAAAAATGAATAAGAAGCTCACAGTGTTATGCGGAGCTCCATGTTCCATGGTACTATGCTGAGAGACAACTAGAGAGGGTGGGGTTTAGGAAACAGATGAAACCTCATGCTTCATAAAACTCAAAAAGGCATTAAAAAGCAAGGTCCAATCCCATTTTCTAGACAGTGACAACCATTTATATCCCAAAACATAGTACTACTTGACTACCTGTGAGTATGTATGAAATATAAGCCTAGTCATCTTCTTCAGTCTCTTCATCATCGTCATCGTTTTCACCATACCTCCATCCATCCCCAACATCATCCCGCTCCTCTTCTGTTTCTTCACTATCTTCTTCATTGAAGTTCTCTTCCTTAATCGGCCAAGGTTTCTTCGATATACTTAGATTGACTTGAGCAGCACTAGATGAGCTTTTGCGTGCAACTTTTAAAGGTGGCTGCTTTAAGCTTGGTTTTGGTCTGATCTGTTTCTGAATTCTTCCGTTTCCACGTCTTGTAGCATATGCATCCTGATCACTGCCTTCGTCCATCTCATTGTCAGCAGTGGATTGAACATTTCTCGCGTTCTCCTCTGGGAAATGACCAGGGTGCATGTTCCTTAAATGAAGATTCAGCTTGTATTCATGGATGTAAGATTTGTCACAACCTTCGTATGGACAGCTGTAAGGGCGGTCGGATGATGATGAGCCATAAGCTGCTGAAGAAGATTTCAGAGTCTTCACTGGCTTCTCCACAGGCGGGGTATACTTTGGTGCATGTGTATGTGCATGTGCATGTGCATCTGGTGTGTTGTTCTACACAATGAAAAGATTTAGATTGTAATCAAATCCAGCTTCAAGTGCTACGTTACAAGATGAAAAGCAAGGTGCATCCACATGTGACATATCTATAGGAAACTATTAGCTTAAACATCTAGTAAATCATTGGAGGAAACTGTCAACACAAACATCAAAAAGTGATCAATTTAGTGATGCATGAAGTGATGTAAGACATTAATCCCTGCATAATTACTGTCTTTTCTGCTAAGTTCTGGTTATGAAGTCAACTTCTATTCTACGCAGTATACTTAAAGTGACATAAAGCCAACCATTGACAGGACGATAAAAATTCTATCCACACATTTATATTGAGGAAAAGATTATACATTGAATAGCATCTTTTTCCTTTAAACATCTTTGACGAGGAAATGAAGGGGGAACATGGGGCAGTGAAGGGTAATGGGTAATATGCAACATAAAAAATACTAATAAGGAGATCTAACAGAGCTCCTCCAGCATATTGGAATTTATGGGCAAAGAAAATCTTAAAGATAAATATATTCAAAGAAAGTAAATACATGTGCATGTGAAATCAAAGTTCAGTCTGGTTTACAAAGAGGAATTGGCCCAATAATGTTAAGAATCCAAGTTGGGAAGAAACAGCAAGTGATTATTGATGAAACATTTAGGACATATAGCACCTTGTTTGTGATCAAAGATAGAAAAAGTTCATAAAGTCTGCATTAGTATATCATGGTCAAGACAAGGACGATAGAGCAAATTACAAACCTTCTGGTGAGTAGATGAAATATGATTTTTAAGTTTGTACTCATGTGCATATCGCTTTCCACATTCTGGATACGGGCAGATATGATAGTTCTCCTGGGAGTGTGTTTTCATGTGTGATCTTAAGTTAAAATCCAGTGAGAATGCCTGCATTGATTTCAAAAGGAATCCATGAAATTGAAGCACAATAAGAAGCAGAAGCTGTCATAAAAACATAATACATACAAGCATGTCTGTGTTTCATGACATTTATCCCGAACAGAACAAGAAACAAGATAGAATTCCCATGGCTACAGTAACAAAAGTATTTGGGAACATTTTTTTGATGGCCAAGAAATCCCGAGGGCCACCTGGCGGACAGTTTAAAGCTTAGTGGATAATAGATCCATACTCAACCCCTCTCCATTTAAATAACAAGCATTTATCAAATTATCTACGATTGGGTTCAAACTCAGGATGTGGGCCTAATTCACACTGCAAGTGTCGCTCTCTTATCACTAAACCAAAGCCCTGAGCCAGAAGAATTTGGAAACATAAATAAGGGTTATACAAACACTTCTATTTTTTTTGTTTCTTGTCCCTTTCTTTTCTTTGTTTTATTCTTTTGGAGCTGTGGGACAAAGAGGTCCATCATAGGGTGCCTGGTGAGAAGCAAACCTTGCTTTGCATAAAAGGAAGTTTCCATTTTGTTTTTGTATTTTGGGATTTCTTCTCTTTGTTTTATTATTTCCCTTTTCTTTTATTCTTTTGGTAGAGAGAGCAGACAGGCTACTCACTCCCCAATCAGCCATGGAGTTGCCAGGAAAGTGCACAATCGCACAAGCTGTATTTGTTCTTCACGCAATTACTATATTTCAATGTATGTGAACCTATTTGACTGGGCACAAAATTAAAGAAATAAATGGGAACTTTTGGAACTCGTGGTCTTAAACAAGCAATAACATTTGTATGGTTATTTAACATAACTCTGCCAAGAGAGCACTGCTTTACGTTTGATCCTATGTACCCATAGAAAGGAAGCTATAAGTAATGCAACTATGAATCTCATGGATTCTTCCACATCAGAAACCCCCTCCAATCGACACCAATCACCACACACCCCTCATGTTGTCCCCCCACCCACTAGTTCCTCCAATTCCCCACCCCAATGTCTTTCCCCAGACTTGTCTCCTCCCCCTTTTCTTCTTCCTTCCCCTCAGAACCCCCTATTACCTGCTGTCGGTGACGGTGGTGGCATGGAGATTATGCCTGATTGAATGAATTCTACTATGTCCATGTGTGCAGCTGCTAGAGAATAAAGGGTGGTGTCACATGGTGGTTTTAAAGATGAGGAAATGCCATGAAACTGGAAGGGGTGAAGGTTGGGAGGCGTGTATGGTGTGGCGGCAGTGAAAACGGATTGTGTGACTGAGAGTGAGTGCATAGTATGTGCACTGCTAGTGTTTGTGTAAATGTTTTTGTGTCTGGAGATTCCACAGTTCATGGAAGGAAACTGGTTATTTTGTTTTTTTAGGTGGGGTTTGGTGGTTGTGGGTGTGGTTTCAGATGACAGGAAGGAATTTTGGTAGCTGTTTACATGATGATGAGTCGCTAAGGATGAAGGTGAGGGAGGTGATTTCAGAGGTTGAAGGTGATTCTTGGAGTGGTGATTTGAAGGTGCACTGGTGGAGCAATGGTGGAAGGAGGAGAAGGGTGGCGGCTGCAGAAGGAGAAGGTGGTGGCAGCAATGGCGGAAGGGTGGTGGCGGCAATGGAGAGAAAAATGTGAATTTTTAAAGAAAAAAAATATAACAATTATTTTGGGATTGATTTACATGCCCAAGGAAGTGAATAACACTTTTAAGCCATGTTAGCATTTTGCAATCAGTAGGTATGTATCTTGAGTAGTGTAGGAGTTCATAGGTACTGGTCTGGGTTCAGGTGTCAAATTGAAAGTATTGGACAAGTTTAGGGAGCTGCTTGTGTATTTGGGCAATTAAATTTTTTCCAAATTTAGAAAGAGACCATTCGTTTTGGAACAAACTAAAAAAGAAATAGGGACACATAAACTAGAACGAAGGGAGTACTGTTTTCCATTTCAGACAAACATTGAGGACTTTGCAGTACTTAGGAACCATTCTTGACATTCCAATTTCCAATACGCATCTAAAATCCACATAGCCAATGTTGACGTGCTTACAGAAGATATATCCTCAAATCATCGAGAAGTTGTTAATAGTTTCTTCCAAAATTCCCACTACAATTATGACTAACATTGGTATTGAAAAATGTCACAGATATCACCAATATATGAAAGTTAAAAGAATGTAGACATCTCATTTATATACAAGAGTAAAAGACAGCATTATTGTTATAACAGCTGCAATAGAAACAAAATGTATGCCGGGAGAAGTATTTGGATAGCAGATGGATTTATTACCTTACCACAGCCTTCATGTGGACATACATAGTCTCTTTCTCCGGTGTGAATAAGAAAGTGTCGTTTTAGCTTGGAACTATCCAAAAATTTCTACAAAAGAAGACAAGGATGCAATTAAAGACCTGTAATAGAATTACAAGGTTTAAAAAATAATAAGAAAGGAAGCATATGCTTGAACTTGCAAATCATAGGAATAAATGGATTTGTTTTTTTCTTCACCCTAAACAGTTTGACAAACTAAAAATCCAATCATGCATGATTAGCGCACACTTAAATCTATTGTCTCGCTTGCTTTTATCCCCACCAATAAGACTATTGGTTTTTTTTTATGGTAATCTAAGATATTCACCAACACACTATGCATTGACTCCTATTTTGTGCAAGATTCCTGTGACGCTCAATCTCTTCAGTCCAAGAGAAAAGACAGTTCTCTGAAAAATGTTTACCTAAAGTGAAAGTCTTGGTTTAGCATGATACCTTTTTAAATGAAGAAAATGTACCTACTCCAACCCAACTGGTTAGCCCCTGAACCTTTTTTCCCAATTCCCTAAAGCAGTGTCTACTGACCAAAAATTGACACTATATACATTTACCCTTGATGGCACTGAATGGAATCTCCCCTCCAATTCTTTTTGCCTTCCCTTCGTTTATTCCACATTCAAACAAACTTTTGGGATCTCTCATTCTCACTGGGAATAAACATTTCAACAGTTATTAGTTTTACTTATTTCTTGGCCTTTTGGCTAAGATAAATTAGTGATAGTCTAATTACATTTATTTGTTTTTGTTAACTGTGGTGTCTTAGCTAGCTTACTCGCACCTTGACAATTTTACCAGGTATCTATATCCTCACCAAGGTTTACAACTATTATTAGTATTATTCTTTTCATTCCTCTCTTTCTTTGAGATGTTTTCATCTTTGGCCAAACAAAGAACATAAAACATTTTCATTTTCTTTTCTAAGAGGAGTGGCCTTTCACCTAGCAAAATCATCCATGGAATATTTTTCACCAGACCAAACATCACGGTAGAGTTATAGATGGATAGTTTAGGGGAAACCATGATAAAATGGCTGCTCCGCTGAAGTCTGAACCAGTGAGACCAAGCAAAAAGGTGGACAACCAGCATGGAGGGAGTAAGTTTAAATGAGAGACTGCTTCTCAACAAGAGAAGCCAGAACTTAGTTATTTGCATAAATCGCGTTGAGGACTACTTCATGCGAAAAGAAGTTTGATATGAAAAATGTAAAGCGGACTTTCCCCTGAAAAGTAAGCTTTAACGTCTCACTTTCCAATGCTATGAATAACAAGTACTGTGTCAATGAGACATCCCATCTGGAACATTCCAGAATTGTGTTGCTGAGCTCCAAAGATCCTTAACATCTTGGCTTCTAAGCTCCCTGGAAGCAGGGTAACTTCACTATAGTTAATTCTCCCTTAATGTGATAACCTTTTGTAAGGTGGTGTCCGAGCAAGCTCTAATGTGATGACTTTATAACCAAGAAGTTGTAAACTATCCCACTTAACCAAATAAAGAAAAGGAACAAACTAAAGTTATGGGAATTATTATACTAAAGTATGCTAAAGACCATCTGCCTGAGCTATAAAATTTCTGAGTCTGTCAGGTAGAATGAAATTTCTTAAAACTCCATTCCTTTCACTGACAGATAACTCAACATCCCAAGAAAGATCTTTGACTTTTTTCAATTCCCTACTTGATAATGAGTAATGCTTGAGATTGATGTGTAGTAGTTGTTGTTGTACAAACCTAACTCTGATTTTTCTTTTCCCCATTACAACAACATACTCAGTATGATCCCACATGGTGGGGGTGGGGTGTACGCAAACCTTACCTCTTTCCTTGTGTAAGATAGAGAGGTTCTTTTTTCCCACAATCTGAGGCTCAAAATGGTTGAAGACGGTTCAGCAGTAAATGAAACAATACATTCCTAAAATACAACTTCAGTGAACGTTTGTTTGGTAAGTAATACAACCTGAATCAACTCCTCAGCCAATCAATATTTATTACGAAAATATCTTATGAGCTCAAGGAACACCTATGGTATCTTGAGAAGCAGATTTCTAGAAGGAAGCACTACATAAACGAAGGTAATATAGTTGCGAAAAAGAACGAAATCCACGTGCCCATCACTTCCTCCCCCAATCAAACCCTGCCGGAGTCCGGAGGGCAACGTCATGAAAGCAAAATAAGTAAAATAGATGGTAGAATCGATACAATGAAATAATCAAGCTCATCCTGACGCTCTAAAGCATTTAGTGCAGTCTCAATGCAAAGAAATAAACTCTCACCTTTCCACAACCCTCATAGTGGCATACATACTGCCTCTCCCCGTGGATGTGAGAATGCTTCCTCAAGGCCCCAGCATCAATAAATGTCTTTCCACAACCTTCATAGCTACAAAGAAAAAGAACTTCAGTAGTTGGCTCTGGTTCTGACACAGGTACTCCTGCCTCTTTTGGCTTCTCCTTCAGGGCTTTTAATGTGGCCTCTGATAAACAAAATAGAAAGGGAGGAGTATAAGGTCAAATTCGACGTACAACCCAAAAGCCACAGCATATGCATTTGAAAATCCAGAAAAGATACGGAAAAATAAAGAATATAAGATTAATCAACACAAGACTATCTGAAGATGTATAGAAGCAGAATTCAGAACTTACCATTCACCCACTTTAAGATGTAGCACTTCCCACCAGTTGCTACAACATCTTGTGGGACCCTGGGATAAAAATGATGTTAGGAAAAGAATTAAAACATGGTAGGAATTATAATGAAAATACATGGCTAAATATACTTTCATCAGTCAGTGACTAATGACTGATCCTCTGAGATGCTTAAAGGAACGGTTAAAGAAATCAAACACGTGTCTAACCTACTAAAAGTTCATGCAAGTTATAGAACGTTAGCAATACAAGGAACATGATACAATGCGATTTTCTAGTATATAATTTGTAATCACTCCTCCAGTCCTCCCTTACATGATTGTGAACTGACAAGTTTGCTTGGAGCTAAAGAAGCAATATGTCCAGTGATCTCTATTGCAGCTTTTAATGGCTGAATTCTAGATCCTAACCCTCTCCGGATGAAAAATACCAAACCAAGAAGTTGCAAATTCGAGGTTGCAATACAACTGATTCATACTGAATCACATCATCTTTCTCTTGACTAGAAAGATTCCCCTTTTAGCATCTTTACAAAATTTCCCATGCGAGCTTCATAACGAATTAGCCCATCCAATGTCCGGATAATGGAGGAGTGTTGCGGTTGGTTAACGGTCACATAAAAATAGTCTAACTATGATGAACACTGAGACCTAATAGAGTTGAGTATATAACAAATTTATGCAGCCGATCAAACTAATTTGAGATTGAGGCTAAGTTTCTTGATACTATCCTTAGATCATCATAAAACTATTACTATTTCCTCCATAAATGCACCATCACAGTCAAATTTACACCCAATAAGACAGACGATGAATCTATCAGATCCTAAACATGATAAAACTATCCCGACAACTCCGCCAAAAAAAGCACCTGAATCAGACCCACATATGACAAAGCAATCCTTTCAATCAAATTCGGTTCATTCCGACAAATTTCTTAATAAAAATTAGTGCAAATCATGGCCCATCACGTTACAAACAAATGCCCATCCATTAATTTCTATGAAGTCTCTAATTATAATTGGAAGAAAGAAAACAAGAAGCAAATTCAATTTATAGTTATAATTGCTTATGCACCGCTCCTCCAATATAGCACTCCACAGTAGCTTCCGAGTAGTGAATTGGAATCAGCAACTGAATCGCCTGTATCTATCCTGCTCTATTCCGGTCCTTAAACCAACAGAAATCCTTCTCGCCTCTTCTATCCCATGCTTGTAAGTACCATGTTTTTCCATACTCAAACAGGCGGATGAATTTTAACAGATAAAAGCATAATTAAACAAGTGATTAATACGGAATTGAGATTAATTTTGAACTGTTTCGCTTACCATTCCTTGAACCATTTGGAAGCAGGAGCTTTGGACTTGTATATGGGTCGTCTTTCATACTGATGGTGAGACATGTGAGTTTCCATCTCCTCGTCAACCGGTGAACTGCAATTTATGAGATGAATTTTCACGATTAGGGTTAGGGTTTGAGTTCAATGTTTGCGGGGGGATTTATTGTTGATTTTGGGTTACGACAAGTTAAAGGAGAGAAGTGAATCCGCCATTGTAGCGGCTCTCCCAGAATCCGATTCAGGTCGGGTAGAGTTTAATCAACCCGAATAACAAATGGCATACAATTTTTTATTTTTTCCGAAAAGAGACCATAATAATAGCTTATGTCAAATTTATAATATTTGCTTAATAGTGTAGCTCAACCGTGACATATTGAGCCTGAGTATGGCTACTTACGGTCCGAATAAAAATCGATCTAAACAAACTCATATATAAAATTAAATTAAAGAAAAGCTAGAAGTGAACTGAACCAGTTCGTAATAACTTAAATAAAAAGAAAATTTAAGAAATAGCAAACATAGTAGACATAATAAGGGTCTATAGTTATAGTTTCGATAATTATTCTCCATAGTTATAGTCCATTTGTTATGGAGGTTGTGATTTGTATATTTCGCTTGCGAGTATACAAATAGGGTGAGTATATACAAATTTGTATTTATACATTTAGAAATTTTTCAGAACTCCGTCTGTATATTTAGCTTGGCAATATACAAACATGGTGATTTATTATGAATTTTTTATAAATCGTATACAAATAGCTAGGGTAAGCATATACAAAATTCTGAATTTATACAATCAGGAACTGAATTATATAAATTATGAATTTATACAAATCAGGCGAATAACAAGAATTAGGGAAATTGTAGCCGTAAATTATAATTTTCTTAAATTGTAGCTATAGTACCTAATATAGGCTAAATGTTTGTTATTAAACAGGACCTAAAAGTATCACTATGATGTGAGTACATTACATTGTATATTATGATACATGTTATTAAATATTTTCATAAATACAAAATATAGACGATATACAAGTGATAAACTAATATAAAATGAGTTATACACTTCTATACATGAACAATATATAGAACTACATTTGGGAATATACATATGGAACCGTCTTCAATCTCATGTTTTCAATATGAAACTAAGCTTAAATTTGACTTAAATTATATCTAAAAACACCTTCAAATTGATATGTTTTCAACAAAATCAACATATCCAATTAAAATCATTTTATTTTTTTATGTGAATAGATGAAAACTTGACAATCATCCTTAATGTGTGCCTCTTTTTTTATTGTTAATTTTTTAAGAAAAAACATTGAGAAATTCACCCCTTATAACATTTGAAAACCCTACCATAATTTTAATGGATAAAGTTTGTGTTATGAAGTATTAATATTTTATATTGAAACATGACTTGAATACTAATGTCATTTTTCTTGACTTGAGATGCGTTTTTGTGTCATTAAGTGGATCAGTTATCATATGATACAAAGTTAAGAAAAAACTATCTTTCTTAAAAAGTAAACAAAATATTAGGCTCAAAATTGGATAGCTCGTAAAGTTTTTATTTTAGTTTAGTTGATATTAAGGAGTCGTTTGATTTATGAAATAAAGATAATAATTTTAGAATAATAAATGAAATAAAATTAACCTATATTTGATTGAATTTATACTAGGAGAGATTTAGCTATAGCACGATTTTGATGTTAAATTTGTATCACTTCTAATGCGGGAGAATAATTTTGAAATCATTAATCCGGAATAATCAAGATGTGTTTCTCCAAAGCTCTTTGAATAATTTAAGCTTAAATTGAAAACAATTTTTTTTCCTACTTTTATCATAAAGTATAACTGAACACTTTTATTATTAAGGGGTGTTAATGGTTATAGTAAAAGTGTTTGTTAGCTTCAACTTGTTTCAAGAGGTGTCAATTTATGTATTTATATTTATTAAACTAAAATTTGACCATTATTATATATACAATGTAATTTTCCGACCAAGGGGTGTCACTTGACACCCCTTGAACAAGAGTAGGTCTGCCACTGAAATCAAACATTTGCTAGTAAAAATACATCAACTAAATAATTATATCATAACCTCTTGAATGCGTCCCGTTCTCAAACCTATGTGAACACTGAATATTTTATATATTATACGACTCTTTATTCATTATAATTTCAATATAACTTATTTCCAAGTGACCAAATAACAGCAAAGGTTCTTCCAAGATTCAAGGTCCATATTCCATCGCTGGTCTTGCTCTGTGTCACTATGTTTTGCTCAATATCTTTATATTTAACTCATTTTTCTTGTTTCTAAATCCCATTTTTTGCATTTTTGTCAGTGTTTATTTTGCTTATTTGCTCTATAATCCATTGCAAATTCACAATTTACGACGAAATGATGTTTATTTAAGGATTGTATAATGTTTAGAGATAATGGATTTTATCTATCCAAATTTATGTAGTACATTTTTTTTAGTTAGTTTATGAAATAATGACATTTTTTATATCTAATAATAATATGACTTTAAAATTTTCATTTTTTCTATTCAAGATGATTTATATCCATACAAATATTTGTGACTCATGATCAGATTATAGATTTCAAAAGTCTTCTTTTTCACTCTTAAACTTTGTATTTAGTTAACCACCTCTATATAAATTAAAACTACGAGAGTACCTAATAAGATATTTTAAAATTAATTCTTTTAATAAACACTCTTAAATCGTCCAACAAAAATATAGATCACACCATAGCACCCAAGGGTGTGGCCTAATGATCAATAATGATTGAAAATTCTGATATCTCGGGTTCAAAATTCAGCAGATACAAAAAATACTAGGTGATTCTTCTCATTTATTCTAGCATTGATGAACAAAATTACCAGATAAATGAAAGTTGATTCAACTACCACAATCATTAAAAAAGAAATATATGACTATACAAAGATTCCTTTTTAGCACTAACCTAAGGTTAGAAATACTTTATCCAAAAGTTCTTTCAAACATTTGCAAAGGATAGTAGTACATTTTTTTTTTCTCGTGAATCATGCATAACTAGTCAATTTCATACAAAACAAGACAAAAAGAAGAAATGTTCACTAAATAATTTAAGAAATTTATTCAACAAAAAAGGCTTTTTAGAAATGTAAATCATTTCAAAGGTCTTACAATTGATTGAGCTGATTTTCTCTATTGAGACAACTTCATGTCAAAATTGTCTTACCCCATCATCGAATCTAAAAGCTAACTTATGTCATATATGTCTTATAAAGCTCTTTTTTTTTTTTTTAAATTCTAATGTAGAATTTGCCTATATATGGTGTCATGTACATCTCTTTTCTAATAGCTTAACGACCTAAAAACTTGTCAATTCTTTTCTTTGACTTGCGGATCGAGAAGTATCATAAATATGTCTAAGACAATTATTTTTATGAAAAAAATACAATACTTATAACATTTCTAAAAAATATTCAGGAAGGGGATCAATTTGTATTATATACGAGATGATTACGAGAAAGAGAGTCATGAAAGAGAATCGATTTCAAGTAGCAGTAGAAGTAGATTACATATACCAACTATAGATTATCAATTTGGTTCAATTATTTCTAATACTAAATCAAATAAAATATCATCCTTTTTTTTAGTGAACAAAAACCAAAATCCATACCTATTATGTTGGTTTGATTTAATTATTGACTTATTTGATTTTTCACTTTTTTCTTGAGCATCCTAATTAATCATTTTGTCAATTTGAAGTGCTCCAACTTTTATTTGACACAAATTGACTTATGAATTATGATGACAAAAGGTCACATGGTATATAACTCTTACATAAATGTTGATGTGAAAGCTTTCCAACTTGTTTTTTTTTTGGACAATACAAGAAAAGGAACAAAAGGTCAATGCAAGTTGGAGCCACATTTGCAATTGTTTTCTAAATTATTTTATATTAAAGGAACAAAAGGTCAATGCAAGTTGGAGCCACATTTGCAATTGTTTTCTAAAATTATTTTATATTAAAATAGTCATAGACAAATTATTTTCTAGAAACATTTTAAAGGCATTTTCCAAAAATAAAATAAAATACATTTTCAGATGAACTTTTAAAACCCAAAATTGTCACCTCATGTTTGATTATTAGTAGTTCAGCAGTACTTTACTTTTTCCTTGTGAGACAAATAAAAATGGGATATATTATATATAGGACAAAAATACGTAGAAATAGTACTCACTTCTAATTTTTCTGCTATTTTTCTATGAACGGACAAAATAATTTGGTGAAGGAAATAAACTACATAGACATAGTCGTAAACAAATCTACCAATGACGTTCATTTAATTTTTATAATTCGGTCACATCTTACTACATGATATACTATAGCCCCGACGAACATCATTTATCAAAAAAATAATTTTAATAACTTTAACGAAATTATTGAATTTACTATTTGTATACATGCAATAATAACTAGACATGTTGCATAGTAATACTTTTTATTTCGATAAAATAAGATCTCTTGATCACTTTATACAAATTAAATAGAAAAAATGACTTTTCCAGATCTCTTATATATGAAAATGAAAGTAAGATTATACATATATAGTAGATCTTCAACTAGTAATTTGGTGACCAAACTTGTATATTACAACTCCAAGTGACACTTGAAACTTTGAAGAGCTAGAATCAACATAATTTAACTCTAGTTGAAATGGTACGTTGACTAGTGAATAGAAAAAAGAAAAAAAGATTGTTGATAATTAAGGTCTTATATGGTGTGCATTTTACAAGCATTATCAATGAGTGATGATCGATGAATGGTCCCAATATTAATATAGATATCTCCCAAGTCTCACTCTTTCATTTTCTACTACTACTAATAATATTAGTGCATGTTTTAATAGTTAATTTCGTATATGTATGTCTGATGGATAGAGTTAATTACGATATTTGTTACTGGTAGGAGGTGATAAGTGTCTTGTGTAATTATTAATCGAGATGTGCATAAATTGATTCAAACATCATAATATAGTAAAAAAGAAATATAGTGTATATAATTTATTGATTAAAGATAGTTTAGGTATGCAATTCAAAAAATGCGTACATATATTATTTATTAATATATATGGATATGTGTTTTTTATTTTCAAATTATATATTATATTATATATATAATATGTAAAACTCAACGTGTTAGTATATCGATCGGTTTCTGTTGGTGTTTTCTTTTCATAATTAAAATAACCAATTCAAGATATATAAAGTGACTAATACTACTACTCATCTCAAGTTGTAGCTTCAAATTTTCAAACTTGAAGTTTCAAAAATTATTTTTTATTAATTAAATACATTTTATACTCAGTTAAATATCTTCACGCCAATTGATACAAAGAATGTACTCCCTCCGTCCACTTTTAATTGTCACGATTTTCTTTCTTAGAGTCAAGCTATAAGAACTTTGATTAACATTTTACGATGTATTTTTTCATCATATTGATATGCAAAAATTTGCAATTTATAGTACTTTTTGTATAGTTTTTGAATATCTAGTTTTTTTTTAAATATCGAATTAATGTTATCTAATTTAACTTCAAAAATTAGTCAAATTAACTTTCGAAAAACATAATATAACAATTAAAAGTGGACGGAGGTGTAATAAGTAATTTCACATTGACATAATTTAAGAGCCCCCAGCATTTTTATGGCTCCACGTGATTCTAGCGTATATAGAAGATATAATATACACAAATTTAGCTAATAGATGTGCATGCTACATTTTTGTCCAGTAAATTTTTCATATATTAATATTTTTTATATTATCAAATCAGTTAAATAGTGACTGATTATGTAATTGCCTTCATGATAAGTGGAAATAATATAAATTTAAATATAATTCAAATAGTCTGTTATAACACGTCTTTGTTTTATTTCTTAATAGTATAAGTATAGATAAATAAAATAAATATACTATAAAAGATGTGTAGCCCTCAATTTGTTAATCTATCCCATCTCTATCAATGTTTTCTTTTAATCGCTAAAATAATATATTCTTGATAAATTAGTTAAGTTCTGTTGATGTATTAATAAAATACAATACTTTGATTTTGGAGCTATTAGGCCTATTTAATTTGCTAATTAGAAAAGAATCTAAAAAAATAAAATCGAATAGAGTAATTTCATACTTAATTATTTGATAAGGAGGGGGCAGATGTGGTAGGTAAAATGCCAACGAAATGGGGTAACCAGAAAGCGAAATTTTGTGACATTTTACTTGGATTTAAAAATGTATAATACCGACATTTTTTTTTGTAAATATAGTACGTACAATCCTCTTTTAAATTTGTCAAAAAATATTACATTTCTATATTTCAAAATAATTTAACTTTAAAAAATAATGAAGTCCCAAAGTTAAGTCTAGAGCGGTTAAAGTGCACACAGATCTAGGTTATTTTCAATAGACTCTGAACTTAAAATAAAACATTTTCGAACAGTTTGAAAAAGAAAATACAAAAATAAAAACAATAGCAACAACAAAATAATGTGAAACAGAGCGCACATATATACATTGGAAATTTGGAATAAAGAGCCGTTATGGCAACAAAATAATGTGATTAATAAATAATAAAAAACACATGTCATATGACGTGATAATCGAAATTGAAGAACGGAAACTACGAGGACTAGTAAAAAAAAAAGGTCCAAATATGACAATCAAGTCTATCTCGTGTAAAAACGAAAACGCCTCATTATCAACTAAAAGTTTTCGAGCCCTCTTATCTAAGATGATAATGTCATAAATTCAAGATACACCATATTCTATCTAATTATCCCCTTATTACTTCTTTGATATGCCTCTACCCCGATACCAACCTACATCTACATGTCAAATATAAGCAAACGTAAAATGTGTACATTCCTTCCTTAAAAGTTGTTTTTGTCATGTCTTTGTGAGTCATTCCTCACTTTTTCTACTCATTTTTACCCTTTTACATCTCAAACAAGTATGTATATATGGTTTGATTTCAAGAAAGTTATAAATATATGCTACTTTGGTCTTCACAGTTCAACAAGCTATTTCTTGATCTTGAATTAGAGCCCGGCCCCTTTATCAATGGCGACAAAATCTAGTTTTATTTACTGATTTATAGCTAAAGATCACATTTTTAGTGATCAAGTTTTCTAACTATTCACATTACTCATTTGCTTACACATTTGGCTGGATATAGCTGGTACGAGGACATGGCGCAACTCTAGATTACCGAGGATATGAACTTAGATATGAGGGTGTGGAGGTCGCGTATTAAGGTAGAATGTTAGTACATAGGTATGGAGTGTTGTCTTGATTTTTGAGGGGTTTAGCCGTTTTCTTACAAAGTCTTGCTTTCGATACCACCATCACTTGTTGTTTGATTGTGTTTAGGATAGCATTATTTTGTGGTTGTTATTATTTCCTTGTTAGTAGTTATTTTGTTTCTCCACTGTCATTTCCCCCTTTTTCCCATTGGTATAGATGTATTTTTCTATTTCCCCCCCTAGTGGTATAGATTTTTCGTAACCATAATAATCTTTTTCTACCTATGTCCCATCTGAATTTGTGACTTAAACAATGGTCCTATGGTAATGACATTTGGGCCCTTGAACTTGGTCTCTCTAACTGCAAAAAGCTTTCTATCTGTATGTTACTGTCCTTTATTATGTTTAGATCCATCCTCTTTTCTCTTTTATATTTGTTGTAATTTATTTAATTTCTTTCAGAGCTATGGTATTTTAGTTCCATACATATTAGTAGCTCAGTTTATTTGTGAGGGAAAAAAGTGTTTATGTCATAACCAGATCTCTTTGCATTGTCAAGGCTAAGTACATTAATTGTGAAAACAGAATTGTATAGTGCTGCTGAAGAAATAAGATGCAGATTTTGAAGTAAAAGGCAATTGCTATAGAGCTAGAAACTTTGATCCATTTGTTCTTCATTTCTTGTTTTTAGCTTATTTAAGTAAGCGATACATTTGATGTCTAGCACAAATCTGTAGTTCTCTATTCTTCGTTCTGCTTTCTTCCTACTGTTTCATTTTGACTTTGACATAATATTATGCATGACTTGTTTGCTCAATTCCCTGATGATGAGGTTGAAGTTGTTCTCTTGTATTTGTATTGTTAGGTGGCTGTTCGATGAAGTTTCATTAGGATATATCGTTCGTTAACAACATTTTACTGTTAATTCGGTCTTTAGATGGGCTGCTTTCACTCAAAAATCTGTCGATTCAGTACCCCTGGTTACGAGGATCCAACACTGCTTGCTGCTGAGACAGCTTGTGAGTATATATGCATATCCTTACCAAATTGGTTTTTTGTTTCGTTCAGTTGTCTTTATTTCTGCTTTTTTTCCCCAGTAGGGCTGGGCATTCGGTATTTCGGTTCGGTTTTTGGTTCTTGTACAACGTGTACCGAGCACCGAACCGAAATAATTCGGTTCGGTTCGGTTCGGTTTTTGTTAATTCAATTTTTTGTTATGGGCCTGCTTAGTGGGCTTTTTAAAAATTTGTAATTTTTTTGTTTATTTTATTTATGTTTATTTCTTTTTGCTTATTTTATTCTGTTTTTCAAATTATTATATGATTCAAAATAGTAAATTGTCGTTAACATTGAAATTTAGCCTTGTTATAACATTGAAATTTACCGGTCGTTCGTTCTCATAAAAGAAGAGAATGAAGGAACAACAGAATAGTATATGATTCAGCTTCAGAATGAAAATTTCCTCCTCGATCTAGCTAGATCATAGTACGAGTAACCAAATAACCAATTTTTTTCCGTATACTGAATCAATGATATAGTTGATGGTAGTGGTACTCAACAAAGTCTCCTGACAAAATTTTATGAAAAAGAAAAGATAATTCTTGTGCTGAGAAAGTGAGGTAAGTCTGCATTGTGAATGTGACGACGGAACTAGTAGTTCAGTGTTCTGGCCTCCACTGCAGCATGTAAGTAAACAATTGTTATAAACATGTAAAAAGTTATTTAATTGACAGCAAGTTATGGTCTGCTTTTATTTAATCCCAAACAGCCAATTGATCATTCTGTTCAACGGTTTATGTATTGCAGTTACGGTGAGTGAAGTTGAAGCATTATATGAGCTGTTCAAGAAAATAAGCAGCTCTATAATTGATGATGGACTAATTCACAGGGTATAATTTCTCTACTACTTGCCATTACCGTTAAGCCATGTATCATTATGTGTCATTGTAGTTCCACATTTATAATTTACTTAGTATTGAACTCGTTGATTACACATAGAATATGTTATAGTGTTACCTATTAACTTCTGTGCCACTCCGTCATCAGGAAGAATTTCAGCTGGCAATTTTCAAGAACCAAAACAGGAAAGATCTTTTCGCAGACAGGGTATGTTTTGTTCATTCACTTTTTCTTTGAAATGGATTCTCCTTATTACTGATTAAGCATTACAACACTTATGCTTTGGATCTATCATTTCTGCTTCATTTGAAGAACCGACCATTTGTCTGGCTTTAATCTGACTTATACTTGCTGAGTTTTTCTTTCCCTCTCTTCCTGCAATCATGCAGATTTTTGATCTATTTGATTTCAAGCGCAACGGAGTGATTGAATTTGGAGAATTTGTCAGATCATTGAGTGTGTTCCACCCAAATGCACCAGTAGCCGATAAAATTGCATGTAGATGGCTTATACTCACTATCTACAGCTTTAGAATTCTAAACATGATCTTTTTAACCTCTTCTGCAACATTATTAATGTGTACGTACGGTGGATTCTTTCTGCAGTTGCATTCCGATTATATGATCTAAGGCAGACTGGGTATATTGAAAGAGAAGAGGTAGGTGTTGCAACCGTACTTATAATGGTTTACTCTATGCTCCCTTGTCATGAACATTAGTCATATTCGCGGCTTGCTTGGTTTTAATTGCAGCTGAAAGAGATGGTTTTGGCGCTGCTGAATGAGTCAGACTTGATTCTTTCGGATGATATAGTTGAAATGATTGTAGATAAGGTTGACTCCTCGACTCCATGATCGTCTGCTAATATGTTTAATTATGTGCCTTTTTGTTGTTCATATTGACTACCTACTTTTATCTCGTGCACCAGACATTTGATGAAGCAGATAAAAAGAGTGACGGAAAGATAGATCAAGAAGAGTGGAAGGAGTTTGTTTCAATGAATCCTTCTCTTCTAAAGAATATGACCCTTCCATATCTCAAGTAAGTTATAACATCGAGCTGCATTAATGTTCGTTAATGCAGCTTAAATATTTATGTTTTATCTTTTTTCCATTCCTCTGGAAATGTTCAAAAATGAAGCTCATTGGCCTTAAATCTACTATCAATTTGTGTGCTATAAAGAAACTCTGAGTGTTGTTTGTTACCTTTTATTATAGGGATATAACTTTAGCATTTCCTAGCTTTGTGATGAGCTCTGAGGTGGAAGATTCGGAAGTCTAGACTCGTGCTTTTAGCATATAACACGCGTAGTTGAAGGTCCATATATCGTGTCAAGTAATCTCTTCCAAACTGGTGATGCAACAGAAATGCATCTCTTCCAAACTAGTGATGCAACAGAAATGCAAAAGAGTCGAGATTAATCAGATTTTGCATTGAAATTTTGGAAGTTGGCTACACAAGATTGAACTTAAGAGGCATGCAGAAAATCAGTTCTTTTGCCAGCTCCAATTGGCATTAGCAAGATGTACTACTTTTAAAGTATCTAGCTAGTCTGTTGGAGTTAGAAAGCAAGTTAGTGTTGTTCATATTTCAAATTGAAGTCGAAGTTTTGTTCAAATGTAATAAACAAACATGAAAATTGCATGGTCAAACGGGCTCTGTAGTTCTTCAAAATCTCGTCACTCTAGGTGAACCTTTTGACAAGGATTGTTCAAACACTTTTTCTCACTTCTCATGTACTTAGAAGCTCTTTGTCTCGGAAGGACGGTTAAACTTTTGAAGTGAAATGAAATAAATTCATTTCAAATCAACCTTATAAACTTTCAATAATAAATGCACAAGCCATTTTTTAATGGGGGCATTCCGCCATAGTATGAACCTTTAATTTAGGTAGGATTGAGATCACCGACTTTTAGTATAATTTTATGACGACAATTAAAATTTGTTTGCTACCAATCTCAATGAATACAATGTAAAATCCCAAAAAAAGTTTTATAGCCAAAATTAATTTCATAACATAGTTGAGCCCTCAACATTTATTTTTCAAAACTTCTCAATATTTAAAACATTTACAGGCAAAAAAAAAAGGAAAATTACACAGGGAAAAATAATTTTTAAAATATATCCAAATATTATGAAATGAGAATTTAAAAAATGGAAAAATTACGCAAAATGACAAATATCTAGAGTATATTATGTAATATAGCTATAGTTTTGATTATTTTTAATCCGTGGTTATAGTTTTGCGAAATTTTGCTATTCAATTTTCTAATTGTATAAATCTATAATTTGTATAATTGAGTCTCTGATTGTATAGATTCAGAATTTGTATATGCTTACCCTAGCTATTTGTATACAATTTATAAAAAAATCATAATAAATTACCCATGCTTATACATTGACAAGCGAAATATACAAATGAAGTTCTGAAAAATTCCTAAATGTATAAATACAAAATTTGTATATACTTACCCTGTTTGTCTATTCAGAAGCAAAATATACAAACGAGCAATCGAAATATACAAACCGCAACATCCATTTATATATACTTACCATGTTTGTATTTCGTAAGCGAAATATACAAAACGCAGACTCCATACCAAACAATACTTTCTATAGCTATACAACACAATTATCGAAATTATAACTATAGAGCTTTATTATGTCTATTATCTTACAATTATCTTGGAAAACATAAATATCAATAAATACAAATTATTCAAATCAAATTGCACTTTAATACAATTATTCATCAAATTATTTAATTGATTTGATCTGATTTTTCAATTTGAATCCATTTTTACCTAAATAGTTAACCCCTTAATTGCAACCTTGGATTCATAAATGACTAGTGTATTGTAATCAACAAAATCAATCATGCACCGCAAGAAAAACTTGCCCAACGCGCCCACGTTACCCCACGCTCCTCTGTATAAAACATTTTTTTGCAGTCAATTTTAAGTTTCCTCGAAATCTGAAGAATCCAACAATATTGTTTTGGACCCAACAATCTCAGATTCTATTTTTCAGAAAAAATTAAAAAATTCTAATAGAAACTAAAACCCAAATTTATGAATCCGAATCTTGCCCATTGAATCTGTAGAGGTTCCGATTGGATTTCCACTTTCAGGCATGTTCATTCAATCTCTTAATCACTTATTACATATTGGGATTTATCAATCCCCTTTAGTTTTTTTTTTTTCCTTTTTTCTATGCTTTTTGATTGTTTTATAATCTTTGTTTACTCTATTTGAAGTGAAGAGTTTGGTGGTAGTGTAAAGATTGAAACTTCATTTGGTTTTGTTTTAGAATCTTGAAGTGAGGAGTTTGGTGGTAGTGTAAAGATTGCAGCTTTATTTGGTTTTGTCTTAGAATCTTGGTTTATTGGTAATTGGACTAGTGGGTGTTTTCTGTTTTCTTGTTTTAGTTTTTTATTTGGTTTGTTTTCTTGTTTTAGTTCTCTATTTGGTTTATTTTAATACTGGGTGTTTTCTGTTTTCTTGTTTTAGTTCATTATTTGGTTTATTTTACTAGTGGGTGTTTTCTATGTTCTTGTTTTAGTTCTTTGTTTGGTTTATTTTCTTGTTGTTAGAACGTATAAGAAGTTATTTGGCGAAGAATTGGTAGCATTAGATTGAATTGATATCCTGTTTTGTGCAGAATTGTGAGATTGATTGGATCAATGTGTGAACTGTGGATGACCTAATCTGTAATGCAATCAATAAATTCGGGTGAAAAGAAGTGTTTGAAACGTTCGAGATCATTTTCAAGTGAGATGCCGGGGACTGATACGAATGTTGCAAAGCCTTTAGAGGATTGCATCCTGTTTCCTGTTGAAGATATAGTGCAGTATCCTCTGCCTGGTTGTGGTTCACCAACGTCTATAGGTTTTAGTCCAGATGATAGTTTAGTTACATATTTATATAGTCCAAACCAAAATCTATGTAGAAAGGTTTTTGTATTGGATCTCAAGAATGGAAGGCATGAATTGTTCTTTAGTCCACCAGATGGTGGACTCGATGAGAATAACTTATCTGCTGAAGAGAAGCTTAGAAGGGAAAGGTCAAGGGAACGTGGTTTAGGGGTAACACGATATGAGTGGGTTAAGGCAAGCGCCAGACGGAAGGTCATTATGGTACCACTACCTGCTGGAGTAAGTTATCTTTTCTCATGTAAGTTTTAGTGCTCACTTTCTATTTAATGCTATCCCTATTGTTCAACTGAACTATAATCTCCTGAACTACTTGTTGATGCAATTGGTAATTAAAGTATAAAAAAAAGCTGTTGTCTGCCAGTTGTGAAATTCTCTCATTTTTTTCTATTCCGAAACCTTACAATGCTGGGTATTCTGCACCGGGACAACCCCCTGATTCTCTTTTTTTCTGGAAAAAACTAATATACATTCACAACCTCACTACTGACGTGTATTTTATAGGAGTAATCATTTAGTGGTAAAGGCCTTCTTTTGGGTTAAAAAAGAATTTGTGAAAAATTAGAACAGTCTTGTCTGAGATGGTGGCAATTTGTCTATCTATACTAGTCCGCTGGATATATCGTCCTTCTTTTTGCCTTTGTAGTCCTCAAATATTTGAGTTTTGATTAACACATTCTTATTCTCTGCACTCTGTTCCATCTGCAAAAAGAAATCCTTCTCTGGACTGCTTGGGAGAAGATCGTAATAATTTCTTTTCATGAAAAAATCTGTTCTTTATCTAAAATCCTGTATATATCTGTACCATATCATTTTTGTGGGGTCCAAACTGATTCTTTGAGTTTGTTTCTCCAATTATCAGATCTAATCAGAATTTACTTTATACGTAAAACAGTTATACTTGAAGGATCAGAATGCAGAACCAGAACTTAAGATAGCAAGTACATCCTCCTCGCCAGTCTTGGATCCACATATTTCACCTGATGGTACCAGGCTTGCCTACGTGAGAGATAATGAGTTGCATGTGTTAAACCTTTTGTACCATGAATCTAAGCAGTTAACAACAGGCGCCGATGGCAATGTTATAGTAAGGACTTGTTCAAGATACTTATTACTGATATATCTGTTTTATCTATTGCTATGAGTACTTAACGAAGTATATTGCTCCCCGCATGTAATGTGCATCATATGCCATAGTTTTAATGCTAATTTTATGCCTTGTCATCCTCTCCTTTTGTCATATTATTTGGTTGCTCAAGTAGAAACTTTGTGCAGTGATCAATTTATTTGGTCCATCTTGTTGACCTCGATACTTGGTCATATAGTTTTACGGTTTTATCCACTACAAAGATTATCAAATGAAATGTAATTACAATTGAAACAATCAAAAATGAAATGCGAGTTAATATATGCTCTAAGTTTGAAAATATCATTGAAAATCTTTAAAAAGAAGAGTCCCTTAATTACATAATTCTAAAATGAAAATCGGGAATTGAAATCATTATAAGATCTATTTATCCTTTTAAGAAGATGGTATACCGTCACTCGGACTCGAACCGAGATGCATTAGTACCACTTCCTAAGAGTAGCGTGTCTACCAATTTCACCATAACGGCCTGTCTTGAATGCATAATAGCCTATGAATAAGCGATACTCGAGATTGAGTAAGCTATTTTAGTTTAGTAATGATTCAAATGGATCAATAACAACAAGAAGATGTTCAAATAGGAATTTGAAGTTGAAGGTTCATTTTTTTAGATTTGAGTTTAGAGTCATAGCTTTTTGTATTTAACCTGGGAATTTCCTATATTTTATGCTTTCTGCAAATTGAACTCTTGTAACTAAACCATTCTATGGTCATCTGACCAAGGAGTATCACCTTGGCTGTGAAGCAGCTGCATTGTGCTGGCATTTTGTAGACATGGTTCAATTATTCCTATTTGTCTCTATCTATTGGTGGGGAGGTATATGAAGGAAGGTATCAGTGGATTGAGTAATAAAAGCACATGTTGTTCCTGCAGCTAATTAGTTATGGTGAACCACCTTAAATTTCATTGAAATCTTCACCAACTTTTAAAAATCAAAGTGGAACACACTGCGTTTGTGAGCTGCAATTTCAAGGAGCTAAAATTTATTTGTTAAAAATTACAGACAGGCCAAAATGGAATTAGTTATCAAAATATGAAAAGCATATTAGAAACAGTTTAATGAGGGGAACGAGACTCCATTCATTGGGAAAAAAGCCCTACCTCTAACATGTTATAGCATAGTGTGAGGGAAAAGGACACTTTAAAAGATGCTGAAGGGAATCATTTTTTCATTTGAGGTGTTGGATTGTTATTTGCCCCTTGCGAAGTTGCATTACGTAGAAGCATTGAGAAACAACAACTTATTGATTTGTCTCTCTTCTTATGATCTTCTAACCTTCACATTGGTTGTAATTTATTTTAGCTTTTTTTAGAAGACCAAGATGGATTAGATATAGATGTTATTGAGGAGAACACGAGAGAAAGATGAGGAGAATGCGTGAAGAGAAATATCTTGTATTGTACAGCATGTTAACCCAATGTAGGACACTAATACATAAACTATTACATCTGATCATATGTAATGTGTCTAACTAATCTAATACTGATGATTGTTGAAAGAGACCTTTTAGGCTATAGAAAGAGCATAAGTTATTGCATGAGGGGAAAAGACAAGTCGGATGGTCAAGGTACAAATAACCCAAAAAAGGAATACAGTGAAGAGTGAAGAGGAAGGATCATTGAGTATCGATAGAATCTCTTGTTTTAACAGAAATTATCATTTAACAGTTGTGTTGTCTTGAGTTGGTAACTGAATCCTTCTATTTATCGAGTCATCTTCTAGAGATGAAAACTTTCCATGCATATTGTGTTGGCTACTTTGTTTAGTTTTATGCTGGTTTCTTTAAATTAATTTAATACTAATCCTTGTTGCCTTCCTTTTTCCCCATCTGCAGACGCATGGTCTTGCTGAATACATTGCTCAGGTGAGATCGGTATCAATATTTTATTGTTACTAGTTTAGGGAAAATTTGTCTGTTTGAGGTTGATATTGACATTTCATCATTTGCCTGTTTTAGTAAATACTGTTACCATTAAGCCCTGTGTTTATGAATATCTCCATAAAGCTTGTTCAAAAATTTCTTCTCTGCGCAAGGAAATGAATATAAACATAGTCAAGTGATTGGACAAAGTATTTTAAATGGTTGATATCCTTATTTCCTTTAGTTCGAATCTAGTGTTTTTTAAACTTATTTGTTAAAGTTTGGAAGTTTTGTTCCAAAGTTCAGGCATGGTTGACATCTTGTTATAGAAGTATGACGCAGCTAAAAATAAATCTTTGAGAAATTACATAAGTTGCACCTCTAACTTGTTTAGAGAACTTAGCTATGCACTTTAACTTTATGGGAAATATATTTACCCCCTTTTCTAATCTAAAGTAAAATTAATACCTCCTTCCAAACACAATCCCAGATTTATGTACATGAGTGTTATACACACACCTGACACGTGTATAACTTATCAATTTTTATTTTTGTTCTCTTTTTTTTTTTTTAGTTTTTACCTTCTTCTGTCTTCTTTTCTTACTTTCTTATTTTTCATATCCTTGGCAGAAGCTGCATATTTATGGTAGATTTATTTTTGTTTATCAAATTCCCAACACACACACACCTCACCCATGATTCAGAGGGTGTTTCACCCATGGCTACAATCTCTACTTTTGAATCTTAGATTTTGATTTACAAGGATCTTATAAAAGTATTTTACTTCGTGTGTTAGAAAGAAAACATACTCATCGTCAATTTCATCATAAAAAAATGACGCTGGCAAATATGCTGTCCGGCCAATCAAACCCACATCTAATTTATCTTAGAAATAAATTTGATCTTCATTATATTATGTGTAAATATTAGCCCATCAACTAATTTTATTTACAAAGAAGACGAAGAGAATGGCATGGAGGTGTGGGGAAATGGGGAGACACCGTCGGGAAAATATGGAGAAAACAAGGAAGAGAAAAATGAGAAAAGAATTAGAAATGTCATCCAATTAGAAGATGATATATGAATAGTTTGGATCATTTTGGTGTTAATTTTTTCTTTTCACACGCTTCCAGAAAGCTAACAACACTTTGTCACATGTTAAGGAAGTATTAATTTCACTTCAGATTAGACTAGGGGGTAAAGAAATGCCCGTAAAGTTAAAGTGTGTAAGTAAGTTCTCCGGACAAGTTTGAAGTGCAGCTTATGTATTTTCTCTAAATCTTTCAACTATTTTTTTTGTGATAATTCTGACTGATTTACTCTCCAGCACTTTCAGTAGCTGTTATGAACTTTTGACTTGCAAATAGCAAATGTATCTGTTTGAGCTCTAGTATCAATTTTCACCTTCTTGGTCTTAGCCAGAAAACATTTCATTTTTGCTGATTGTAGGAGGAGATGGAACGGAAAAATGGGTACTGGTGGTCACTGGACAGCAAATACATAGCATTCACACAGGTCGATTCATCTGGCATACCTTTATTCAGAATTATGCATCAAGGTAAAAGTTCTGTTGGTCCTGAGGCACAGGAAGACCATGCTTACCCTTTTGCTGGAGGGCCAAATGTCAAAGTTCGCCTGGGAGTGGTGTCAGCTAATGGATGTCAAATAACATGGATGGATCTTCTTTGTGGTGTAAAGGACAAAGCAAATGAGGACGAGGAATATTTGGCCAGAGTGAACTGGATGCATGGAAATATTCTGACTGCACAAGTCTTGAATCGATCACAATCCAAACTGAAAATCATCAAGTTTGATATCAAGACAGGGCAAAGGAGTGTAATATTGGTTGAAGAACATGATACATGGGTCAATCTTCACGATTCTTTTATACCTTTGGACAAAGGACTCAACAGAACTAATTGTGCATTTATTTGGGCAAGCGAGAAAACAGGGTTCAAACATTTGTATCTTCATGACACAAATGGAGTCTGTTTGGGACCGATAACTCAAGGTGATTGGTTGGTTGAACAAATTGCGGGTGTAAATGAAGTTACTGGCCTTGTATATTTTACAGGAACTTTGGATGGGCCTATGGAATCACACCTTTACTGTGCTAAATTGTTCCCCGATGCTAACAGTCCATTGCAGTCCCCTTTGAGATTGACTAATGGACATGGAAAACATGTCGTTGTGCTCGATCATCAAATGCAAAGATTCATAGATATCCATGATTCCTTGGTCTCACCTCCCAGAATTTCACTCTGCTCCTTGCATGACGGAAGCTTGATTATGCATTTATTTGATCAACCGGTCAGTGTTCCACAATCCAGAAAACTCCACCTTGAATCACCAGAAATAATTCAGATACAGGCCAAGGATGGAACTGCTCTGTATGGGGCATTATACAAACCAGATCCGATGAAGTTTGGACCTCCTCCATACAGAACTATGATTGAAGTGTATGGTGGTCCCAGTGTACAGCTTGTGTGTGACTCGTGGACAAACACAGTTGACATGAGAGCTCAGTATCTACGAAGCAAAGGCATCTTAGTTTGGAAGGTTTGCTCTTGTTCTCTTTTCTGTCCATATGCATTTTTATCTAAATTCATTCAGTTGTACCTGGCCATACCAGTTTTGTTCAATAGGTTGACGTCTGATTGTTGTTATAAACCTCTCTTTTTCTCTATCTTAAAATTGCTGATCTCGTCCTTCAACCGTTTAGGGCCCAAAAATTGGATTCCACACATGACTTTTATGTGGAGACCATTGTCCCTCGTCTGTTGTGTATTTTCTAAATTGAGTTTCCTGTAGTTTTTCAAAGGAGATTGTTTGTATTTGTTTTTAGGGATTCATTTAGGAATAAATAAGGTCAAGAAAAGACATTCCGAACTTAACTGCTCAACTTTTTACAGATGGACAATAGAGGCACTGCTCGAAGAGGACTCATGTTTGAGGGTGCACTCAAACATAACTTTGGCCTTGTTGACGCTGAGGATCAACTGACAGGAGCCGAGTGGCTCCAGAAACAAGGGCTTGCAAAACAGGGCCACATTGGATTATATGGATGGAGCTACGGTGGGTATCTCTCAGCTATGACGTTGGCAAGGTACCCTGAGGTATTCAAATGTGCTGTTTCTGGTGCTCCTGTCACATCATGGGACGGATATGATACATTTTACACAGAAAAGTACATGGGCCTACCATCTGAAAATCCATCAGTCTATCAAGAGGGCTCCGTAATGCACCACGTTGACAAGATCAAAGGGAAGCTTTTACTCGTGCATGGCATGATTGATGAAAATGTGCATTTTAGGCACACTGCTAGGCTTATTAATGCACTCGTGGCAGCCAGAAAGGCTTATGAGTTGTTAATATTCCCAGATGAACGTCACATGCCCCGGAGACTGAGAGACCGTATATACATGGAGGAGAGAATTTCGGAGTTCATCGAGACGAACTTGTGAATGGCCTACTCATTGTTCTAGCAATCGCTTATGCCCTCGGCTCTCGGGTAGAGAAAATTTTGGGGCTCATTTCCAGTTCAACACTGCATGGTTCACTTGATTATAGAAGAAAAATTGTACTATTCTCTGATAAAATTAGAAGAAAGGTAGGCAGGCTAATAAAAGTTGTTTGTGTTAACTTAATCTGTGTTATAGCTGCCATGTACCATTAGTACCAATGTACAAAAATAATACAAACTCTCCATTTCCTGGGAAGAAATTAATTTGGTTTTTACCATCTCTACCTGTGATTAATGACATAACTAATGTATCAATATCGAGTTCATTTAAACTTAATATTTTCGTAATTGAAATCATCTGAAATTAGGGGTGTGCAAAAAACGGTTCAATTGATAAATAGAGTTGAAAAACGGTTTTATAAACTTTTTTTGAGCTATCGATTTTTTGTTTTAAGGTTTTAGTTAATGGTTAAATTGATATCCCAATAAAATTATACTCATTGTTAGGGGTGGGTACGGTAAGGTATGGTACGGTATTTGAAAATTTTGATATGTTACTTTTGATATTCGGTTTTTAAAACATTATACCATTATCATACCAATTTAATTCGGTATGGTTCGGTATATTGAAGTTTGATTTCGATATTTCACGGTATGATGATCGGTAAGCATAATTTGTTCAACTTCGACTAATATATACTCGTGTAATAGAGTATTATGACTTCGACAATTACAAAAAGGTCTTTATTGTATCATACTAACACATTACACATATAACAATATATATGCAAAATAAAGGACAAACAACTCCTTTTGTTAATCAATTACAATTCAAATACATTTCGATCAAAATAGAGTAGTCAAAGTTTTAGCTTCTAAACATTTAGTTTATACTAATACTAGGTTGCATATTTGTTAGTATTTTAATAATGTATATGTTATTTAGGTAACTATATACTTCGGTATGGTATTCGGTATTTCAATATGTTATATCTAAATACCAAATACCGTATCGAATAATTTTTAAAAATATATATACCATATACCACACCAAATATCGTAATATCAAAACTACAGTATTAAAAATTTTGGTATGGTATGATATTTCGGTAAATACATACCATGCCCACCCCTATTCATTGGAAGACCAGTTGTTTGAGCAACAACCGGAAGCTCAATTGCCCTAAGACCATGTTGATGTTGGATATTTTGTAATATAAAAATGTTTTAAATGGAACAAACATATTTGTTCATGAAAGAACATGTCTATTATAAAAAGTTATCTGTTCATGAAAGAAAATGACTATTATGAAAAGTCATTTGTTCATGAAAGAACATGACTGATATGAAAAGTCATCTCTTAAGTCTTATATTTATAAGGACTCTCCAGAAGTAGCCTAAGAAAAATCTGCAGGTATATATAAGGGTTTTGTTGTATCATGAAAGGAATGACTTGTATTTTCCTCAATAATGTATACGAGTCATATCTCTTTAAGGAAAATGATTATTCACGCCTCAAAGTCATCATCTTCTTCTTCAACTATATTTCCTAATTTTTCTAACAATTGATACTTAGATGAAGAATAAATGGTTCAGAGGAAGAAGAGAAATAAATTATATTTTGTTTAATCATAATTGGTTTACTTACTGCGAAAGCTATGAACAATAATAATGATTTAGCGAATAACTCGAAAGAGATATCCAAAAAAAAAACCTTTTGACGTCTCTTCTTTGGGGTTGAAGCCAATGGTCCATGGAAACACTCAAATTGGTGTTGTATACTATTGTAGAATGGACAATTAACATATTTAGCAACATCTAATACATAATCATCATACTTATCAAATCTAACCAATATATGTCGACGTGCAAGCCATAAGATAAGTTTCCAAAAACATTTTTTTTGAAAAATAACTTCCATCATATCAAACACACATATCGAATAAATAAAGAGTACCTAGTGTTGCTATTGCAAAGTTATATAGAAGCATAAACTGGATAATTAAAATAAATTTGACCAAACTCATTGCCATGACCAAGATAAAATGAACATCAAAAATATGAAAAAAAATCCTAAAAGAGCTTACCTGAAAGCCAACATGAGCACAATAATAAGTGTATCACATAAATATTAAGGATACACAAAATATTCTGCTAAATTAAGATGCAATATAATCTATCTCAAAATAATCGATCCCGTATATGATATATCCCCAATCAAACAAAAGGTTATGTAATGACAGGGTAAATGGGTTTGATACCAAACAAAACGTACAATAATCCCAAGTCAAGAACTGAACAAAAGCCTATAATCTAATACCAATCATTAGTTCCAAATGAAAAAAAACAAAAATAAATCAACAACCCAAGTCATATCAAATAAAATAATCTTCAAAAACATGAAACATGCAATTTCCATTTGAGAAAACAACTTTTCCACGGCAAAGAGCCCAATGAGAGTCATCACCGATAGTATCAATAGCATTGGATCATCATATTGATGATTCGTCAGAATGATTTCCATTCTTGAGAACTGGCTCGATGCTCTTGTCACCTGCATATGTAGGTTTAAGGTAAACTTTAGAGGAGATTATGGGTGTGACGAAAAATATTTTCTTAAAAAATAAGTTATTATTAAATTTTAACAAAATATCACCATGACAAACTTTTTTTATCAAAGGAGGAAAATGACTACTTCAAGTATATACATCAATCTTCTTTTAATACTAAAAAACTTCATTCAAAACACTACCCAATTTGAAAAGGGCTCCTTTCATTCGAAACATAATTTTTTTATCCCGTGTCTGATATGGATTTATAATACAAAAATGATTTGAAATTCTTAGTAATTTAGCTAGAACCAATAATCAAACACAAAATATATGTAACACCAAATTAGATAGAAACATTAACCTAATCATCAGAGTAAACTTGATCAAACTCACTGCCTTGTTCATTAGGTAGGTTAGCACTTGAAGGTCCAAGATTCTGAAAGAGATAGTCCATGTTATTGAAATTTAAATATGCATCACAAAATTTATACTAATTTTAGCTAGAATCAATAATAAAACACATAATATATATAATACCAAATTAGATAGAAGCACTAACCTGATCATCAGAGTAAACTTGATCAAACTCATTGTCTTGTTCATTAGGTAGGTTAGCACTTGGAGGTTCAAGATTCTGAAAGAGATTATCCATGTTATTGAAATTTAAATATGCATCACAAATCTATACTAATTTTAGCTAAAATCAATAATCAAACAAAAATATATGTAATATCAAATTTGGTAGAAGCACTAACCTGATTATCAGAGTAAACTTGATCAAATTCACTGCCTAGTTCATTAGGTAGGTTAGCACTTAGAAGTCCAAGAATCTGGAAAACTTATCCATATTATTAAAATTTAAATATGCATCACAAATTTATACTAATTTTAGCTAGAATCAATAATCAAACACATAATATATGTAATACCAGATTAGATAGAAGCACTAACCTGATCATCAAAGTAAACTTGATTAAACTCACTTCCTTGTTCATTAGGTAGGTTAGCACTTGAAGGTCCAAGATTCTGGAAGAGATTATCCATGTTATTGAAATTTAAATGTGCATCACAATTTTCCTTCTCATTTGAATTACTCCCTTCAACATAATTCTCATATGATGCCACATCAATATTTCTTGGACCATACATGATTGGTTCACCCACATATTGTTGAGAACTTACATTCACATTTGTTCCTCTCAGACCATTAATAGTAACATTTCCAACATAAGTATCAGACATCATTGCACTACTTGAATAAGTTGTCACATTGTCCGCAGTGACATTCAAGTTGTAGTTATTAATTATTGCATTTTCAATGTATGTACCTGACACTATTCTGCTACCTGAATATGTTGCTCCCTGGGCCACATTGAGATTAAAGTTGTAATTTTTTTCACTATGATTATCTCCATTGTTAAGTAGCATATCAGGCCTAAAATTAGTGTTCCCAGTAATTGAGTCTTGTAGTCTTTGTAAACCCAACATTTCAAATAATGGTCCATGTTGTTGTTGTATCCCACCACTAACATTAGTTTGGGGAGACAAAAATGAATTATTAAATGAATTGTCAATG
>JAJOOR010002294.1:0-25126 GCA_036250505.1 Solanum acaule | reverse complement strand
CAGTTAACACAGTTGACATCCCCATAATGTTGTTCATGATCACCCCCACATAGATCTGCTTGTAAAACAAATTGAAGAACAGAGTTGTCAAGAGTCTTGAGACAGAATTACAAAGAAAGAAAGTAAGTACTTTCGCGAGAAAAGATATGCAGACCTCGGAAAATGTCAAAGAAGAAGTTGTGCAACTCTGCTGATTTGCTGAAGATAGTAAAGTTATTGCTGTTATTGCAGTTCTTGCATTGATAGCCAAAGGTACTATGACAAATGATAGGAAGAAAGAAGGCACGCCAATTGCACTCGCCAGTTGTATAATGTTATCCATGATTGGATCTGCACACAGTGTCAATATAGAAATGCCCAAAATCACTTGCAACACAGACTTGCAGATGTCCCATTTTAACACCAAAGAGTGGTTGAAACGTCTATGGTTTCCTCTTTCTGCTTCATCCAAGAACTTGTCAACTTCTCCCCACATCACCTGTAGAAAATAAATTCCAACAAACCGTATCTGTCAAAATATCTAGTACAAGGATGGGCAACAGTTCTGCTAATAGGGTCGGCAGAACTCAATAGCTTAATTTATCCAGAACCAGTAAGTTGTTTTTTCTTTTCTATAATTCAGAACCCATAAACTCAAAATCTAAACTCCGCCTCTACTAGTACATATATCACACACCATATAGGAGTATTTAGCTAGAATATATTTTTACCTTATCATGATGTTCTTTGGTAGTTTGCTTGGCATTACGAAGCCAATATGTCACACCACGGAGAAACTCATTTTCATCGATCATGTGATCATCATTTTGATCGAAGTCCTTCATGATTTCGTTTACAGAGGTTTTGTGATTCAGGCGTGCCTGTCTGAATTTGACATTTTCCGTTAGCTTCTCCAGCTCTGACGGTGTTAAATAACTGTTGTGATCATCATCTAACTTACGGAAGAACCTGTAACACAATCAGATGATAAAGATTGGTGAGATATTGATCCTTAGGAACTTGTGAAAAATTCTCATTTGGGACAAACTTCAGCTGAGATGTACAGATCAAGATTCTGAGTTCTTTGAAAATATGGTTCAAAATTTGAGAGAATGAATATTGTATACCTTTTAATGGATTCGATGTTGGGGCTACCATCATCATTTCGAAGGCCTTCGGATTCAATTGTTTGGTTCTGAATTTGCTTCAAAACTCGTGGTATGAGCTCTTCAATCTTAACTATATCTTTTTTTTGTCCCTCCGTGTATGCCTTAACTACCTGCATATTTACGTAGTTGCAAAGTAAATCATTTTACTAGCTCAAACTAATCATGATCATATTCCAGCTTTTTTCTATCAACATTCTTCTAATTTGGCCAAGTAAAGGTGATCTTTTTGGTTACAAAACCAGCCCCTAGAGTCTATATTAGTGACAAAGAGCAAAAGGAGGTGAAAATTTGCCTCATCACGAAATTTCTTCGAGGTGGAATCATCCTTAGCTTCCTGTATCAACTTCTTGGATCCCTCAATGAACTCTTCTTCATTTATCCTTCCATCTCTGTTTTGATCGAATATTCTAGATAGTGTTGACAGGGCAAAGTCACTGTCCACTTTAACCTTTCCAGATTCAAGCTGTTTTACCAGTTCTTCTAGTTCAGTGACTGTTATTGAATGGCTCCTATCTTTGTCTGTTTTGGCAAATAATCTGCAAAATGAAATTATCTTGACATACTTGCTTAACTTAGCATCAAAATGCTGCTACTTTACATGAATCATAGTCGTATTAACTTGTAAGTCTTCATTGTATATGCAGATCACTTAAAAGTAAGAGTGGAAAATTTAACTCATTATAAGGGTGTCGAAAAATCTTACTACCTTTTAAGCGCGTTAATGTCAGGATGACCCCCTTTAAAGAGATTTCCTCTTGCTTGCCTTTGGATATGCTGCACAAATACTTGCACCAGATTTTGGTGTTTTATGTACTCTAAACTCTTTTGTTGAATCAATGGATTCCACATCTACACATATCAGAAACACAAACTTTAACATCACAGAAATGTAACATCAAAGCTAGTAGGTGAATCAAGATTTTGTTGATCACCTGGTAAGTGAAATATGACAGCAAAAATGTTACTGATACAATAAGAGCAACAAGAATGGTGACGCGCTTTCCTACTGATGAACTGATGATATCGCCGAATAGCATTATTGTGAATGGTGCAAGTGAGAGAAACATGATTCCAGCTATATAACCAGTAAGATTGTTTGTTATGACTCCTCTACCTGTAAATACCAAAAAAAAAAAATTGTGATTCTCAAATCTTTGTTTTTCCTAAGTTCAAGGTAAATGAACATACTCTTCAAGTCCTCCAACTTCAAAGTAGAAGTGGAGGATTCTGCACTTGTTGAATTTGTTGAGGTATTTTGTCTGCCAAGTATAACACATATGCCCCAGAGTACAGTAAGATTCAATACACTAGAACCAACATTGGAACCAAGTGCAGAAGATACTGATACTTGAGCTTTCTCTCTAGTAACCAATAGTCCTGATGCTGCAAAAACCAAAGGCTAGTTAGAATTTTCATACAAAGGATTGTTTGGTGACAGTATATGAATAAATAAGAGCTTATGTTCTCTGCATTGACAGCATCATTAAGTTAGTTGAGCAACTCTGTCTTACTTTAAACTTTTGGTCTAATTTTACCTGAGACGTTAGGTTAAAGTCTCATTTTCACATTTCACCGTTAATGGAGCTCTAATATAAGCGTAATATGTAACCATAGTAAAAAGATTGAGGGATAGAGATTAGGCACGTGAAGTCTAACCATTTCATGTTAGAATAATGTTAGAGGTAAGGCGAAATACGAAATGATTTACTAATGATAAGGGCATACAAGGACTAACTGAGGGGATATTGAGCAAAAGAACAAAAATAGGATAATACTATATGACATAAATTGTATGAATAAATGGTTAAGCAAAAAAAAAAAAAAAACTAGGTGATTTTTTGTCTATCTGTCCGAGTTTTGATGGACCTGGTACCCTATGACCCGGATACCAAGATTATTAAAAAGGTGATTGAGTATTAGATGAGTAGTTACCAAAGGCCATAACAATTCTTGGCCAAGTTATAAGTGTGGGAAAGATACTTGCACCAAAAATACCAGTGTCAAGGATACTAAAGAGCCTGTTGCTTCCAATGGCCAATACTTTCTCACCAAGAATCAACAAGTATTGAAATGTGACAATCATGAATAAGTACCCTCCACTATTCTCTGCACATGGAAAAAAACCATATATATGATTACATTGATCCCCTGAAGGAAGTTCCTTCAAGTTGCCTAGACTTAGATAATTTGAATGATTCTTGAGTTTGTGTTCAACTCCATCTGAGATCCTTTCACTACTAACTTCATGTTCAAGAATTCGACCTTCAACAATGGCGAAAACCAAGATCAAGATTGTCACAAAGAAGAAAGAAAATGTAGCAGCCATTCTTGAGAAGAAAAAAAGAAGAAGAATTGTACAAGTTTAAGCCTTTTAAAGTTGACTAGAGAAATCAAGTTGCACAGTAACACATCATGCTCACATGTGTGTGGTATGAAAAATGTTTTCCAATTTTTGATTAGCTTAAATGTTTTCCAAATCAACTTATTTTCCTTAAATTTAAGGAAAATTCCAAGACTCTTTTTCAACCTCACACCTCAACTTTTCACCTTAACTCAAGTTTTGAGTATCGATTTCCAAGACTAATCTAGAATTGAACTCTTGATTCGGGATTCAGGACCCGACTTCCGACCTCGATTCGAGACCCTATTCTGAGTCCCGGATCGGCCAGATCCCGTTTTGAGTGACGGGTCCTGGGTCGGGATTTGAAGTCGGATCCCATATTTGGTCTCGAGTCAAGTGTGAGGTTGGGTTTCAAGTCGGATGTCGGAATCGAGTTTTGAATCGAGAGTGAAGGTCGGGTCCCAGGTTCGGATCCCGAATAGATCGTCGGGGTTGAATCCAATTCGGAGGTCGAGTCCCGGATTGAATGTCGAGGTTGTGTCTCAATTTGGAAGTCAAGTTCCAGATCGAGAGGCAGGGTCGCATCCTAGGTTGGATGTCGGGCAGAATCTCGATTCAAAAGTCAAATCTCGAATTGAGAGTCGGGGTCGAGTCTCACATTGGTTGTCGATATCGAGTTCCGAATCAAAAGTCAGGGTAGGATCCTAGGTCAGGAGTCGGGGTCGGGTCCCGCATTGGGTGTCTAATCGAGTCCCGGGTCAGGTGTTAGGTGGAGTTCCAATTCAGATATTTTCTACTCTCTAGCAAAAAATAAAAGATGTTTTTCTAAAAAATATCAATCAAACACTAGAAAATATTTTTCACTCACCAAACAAACCTGAGAAAATAAGTTAGAAATCAACTTATTTTTCAAGAAAACATTTTACTTCGTACCAAACTATTATGGACAATGAGGTACAATTTAATATACAAAAGCAAGCAGCCATAAGGGAGGTGACATATGAATAATTTATTCAACCTTAACAAGAAATCTCAATTATGAGCCATTTCGATTTTTTGTCTGAAGGCTTTCCCCTTTGCAAGTCACTATTAATACCCAACCCCATTGATTCGACATTTATGAAAATCGAACTGATTCATTCATTCATAGAACTATTTACTAGATGCAATTTACGATATATGTATCCAATTTAATTGGAATATTGTGTACCCAGCTGATTAAACAAGGTTTATATTTTGTTTATATATAGACTAATAAAATTGTAAGACTTGATGAAAACATATATTAAGTAGGAAAAGTAAACAGGAAACTTATTATGATTTGAATTTTGAATATGATATTGATCCTTGAATAATTCTTTATTACAAAAAGGAAATAATAAAATAGGTACAATCGGCAACTTGCAAATGTGGCTACAATTGCTAACATGGCTAGGTGATAGTTGCCCATTGAATATTCACTTATTTGAAAGTAATGCAATATGCCAATATTTTTATTATTATCTTGAATAGACTAGAATATAGATAAATGGAATTTTATGTGAACCTAGATTTAAACTTATCTTATTATTTGTAGTGTTGTAATAAATAAATACTAAATATTTGGAACCTGTCCCCTTGGGTTTTGGAAAATGTCACATAACCCTTTTTGGTTTGACTTGTTATAATAACTTCATTTCCGAGATGCCCATATATTCTCAAATAAATTGTGGTCCCTCTTTTTTCAAGGTATTTGTATGATATTAACTTGATATAGAGTTTTAAAAAATAAATGAAGTTTGAATCTTGTGATCTTAATTAAAAATATGTATCTTAAATTATAAAATAAAATGTATATCAAGTTATTTAATTTTATGATTTTAAATGCGTGATTATATGAAAAGTTAGAATTAAAAATTTCTAAAAGATTGTTATTTTCAAACAAATTATAAAGAAAAATAATACAAACAAATAGAATTAGATGGAGCATCAAATCTCAATCATATGAAGAAATAACAATGAAGTCCACCAACATAGGTTGTGGTTCACTGGTGGGGGTGTTTCACCTTTAACTAGAGGTCTCGGGTCCGAATCACGGGTATGGAGAAAATCCTATTGAGAGCGTCAATCCCCGAATGGGCCCTGCAGTGCGCAATCCGAATTTAGTCGGAGCTCCAATGTGGGCTTCAGACACCGGGTGGGAAACCAAAAAAAAAACCAATGAATTCCCTTTATTATTTATACTAGTCTATATTAGGAAAATCTATTATTTCATCCTTTTTTTAAAATTGCTATGTACTAAATTTTGTATTTAAATTGGGTTGGTAAGACTCGCCTTCCTCACTTTACTCTGTGTTAAAAAGAATACTTCGGTGTCCTAAATTTCAGTGAGTGCGCGTTGGCAGAAGGGACACAACTTTCTAATCACATGACGATATCATTGTGTCAAGATTTTCTTTCATCCTTCAGATATAATTTGATCCTTCTGCGATCAAATTTCAATTTATCCAAAGCCTTTAGTGACGTCCTTATGAACACATCAAATTTTATTTGGATATATAAACGGTATTTCTTTATCCCATGATATTAACTATATTTTTTATTCATATTTGCATTTTACTAGATTGATTTGTATGTATATTAATTTTTATTAATTGTTTGCTCTAATAAATAAGAATGAATCTCGTACTCTAGAGAGATAAACCTATTAGTTTATAAAGAAATAACTTTATGAAAAGCCAAGAAGAGTGAGAAGTAAACCTACTAAGAAGTAGTTAATTTTCTAGTTCTGAAATAAACGATCTTGATTTTAATCGTCAATTTTCAAAACACAGTTGTATATATATTTATGAAATTACCTATATGATAATTCATGATAAGTGATTTTAAGCTTTATTAGTTGGCTATGAAATTGCGGAATCAATAGAGATATTTAAGTAAATTATGAAAATACCAATGTAAACCCTGATTGTTATTATCTCTGAGACAAAAGACGATAGGCCTCTTCCTCGCAAATCTCAAACCCTACTTCTGATTATTAAAAAAACAAACTCATCATTTCTGTCTTCGAAGGATTACATTTGTAAAATTCTCCGGTAGCAAATCTCTATTTTGCATCTAATTTTTCAATTCTTTTAGTTGATATATTATAATATTATACAATTTACCACTTTACTTGTATAATATTTCAAATTTACTTTTAATTACAAAAACAGATCTAAATCATCAATATTGTAGTAATTGCTATCTTAGAAGACATTCAAACTTAAAATAATATATATTCTTTTAAATTCAATCATTTGATAATCTAACTAGTTCGATCGGAAAGTGTCAATCGAAATATCTCAAAGAATTAAAGACAATCTTACAAATTCAATATTAAAACATGAATTTATTCAAATTAAAGTGAATTAGACAAATTATAAAATTTCTATTAATAGTAATTATTTACATTCTACTTTGTATTGTTTTTTTTTTTTTTGTATATTAAGGGGCTAGAAGCAGCCGCCGGAGTATTTTGGGCGTTCATTCTGCTATTTGCTTACTACGGTGCTTCTCAGTTCTCACAATTAACATTTTACATCGCCTTCATCAGATCTGATTCTATGTATGTATCTCTCTGTTCAACTCAGTGCTTTTGGGTTGTGTTGTGTTTATTCGTTTAATCGAATTTACTTCTTTTCTGTGCTTTCGATGCGTATATATGTGTTCGTTTTTGAACTGAATTTGGGACTTTTTGGTTCGTTCGACTTTTTGGGATTTGTAATTATGAAGACCTTTTTTTAGGGTTGAACTGGTCTTACTATAATGCAAAGTGATAATTTTGTATTTTGGTGTTGCCCCTTTTGTTTGATTAATGGAATTTCGTGTTACTTATAATTGATACTGGAAAGATTTGGAGTTAAATGTTTCAATTGTGTTTGTTTGATTCCTCTAACATTAGCTATAAGGAACCCTCAAATAACATATGAATAGTTGTTTGCCTTGCACTTGTCCTGGAAAGACTAAAAATTACTTTTTTTTGTTGATATTCATTGAGTTCCTTCAACTTTGGCCTACAAACACTAATCCATTGTGTTATGTTTTGTTAGAAGGAAGTGCAGCCTCTTTGGTGTGCAAGGAAATGCTTCGTGCCTTTAATACACGTTGTTTACTCTAAGATCCATATTGCAGAGAAGTGCACGTGTTTACTTCATCGGGCGTCTAAAGTATCTAGTGATGTGGACAAATGTGTTCAAGATCGTATGTTTCTTGCCTTCATATCGTTCTATGTTTCATTACACCTGCCTTTGTTGTGATATTAGAATTTTTGTGAGGGTTAAGTTGAAAGTTTTTATGGTTGATTTACCATTTTGCTTGCTAAATTCTACAAGTTTGAAAACCCTAGTAATGAAATTGTGTTCATCTTATTAACCCATTTCTATGGAATTCACATAGCTAAGTTAACATGCATTTTCTTATTTCCTTTCCTACTAGAGTGTTATTTTTCTTTGGGTAGAATGAACTACTCCTCCCAATATTAAAAAGAAAAAATAAAAAAGAAAGAAGAAAAGAAGAGAGAGAACAAGATGCCCTCAGTTGCCTCCCTGACCTCTTCTTTCTCTAACACTTCTCTCCGACCTCACAACATGTACAAAGTTTCTTCTTCAGTTAGCAATTGCTAGATGATAAAAGAACTTCATATTGCAGTCTCTTTCTATTTACCATCGCACTCTCGTTTGCTTTCGCTGATTTATTGAAAAACTTACTGCGTCCATGAATTCCATTTTCACCCTTTGTTTCTGATTTTCTCCTCCAGTAAAATCCTTCCCCTCCTTCCTCCATTCTGAGTTCCAGAACTTGTCCTATTCCATTTTCTAATATCAGTTTAAAGATTTTTAAATTTCTTTGACTGATGGCCCAAAAAGACAGTAAACTCTCAACTCTCTTTTGTGGGAAATTTGACTATATATACACGTACCATGCACACCTAAGTTTTCATTGAGCTACCTGTTAATGCATCTTTTTTTTTATTGCTTCTTTCTTGTATGTTAGATTCGTGATTGTGTTATGCTGCCTATTGGTGCCTGGCTCCATCTTTTTTGCTCTGTATCGCTATTGGAACTTTATAATGGCTCCTGCCATTCATTTGGACTCTATGTAAAAGAATTAAAACTGACTGTAGGGACTGATTAATAAATAGTAATAATAAGAGCCTTATTGTTAAATGGTTGTCGAGTTTTCTTTTTCTTCTTTCCCGGCAAAACCATATCAATTAGTGGATATATCAATAAATCAAACAAAAGTCTTAGGTTGTCAAGGTTCAATATTGTTCAGTAGGAAGAATTGTTGAAGAGAAACTGTAAAACCAAAAGTGTTAGCTGAGGAAAATGGTGCACCAAATCTGTTACACTTCTATAGTTGTACATAAGTACATCAGGGGCTTATAGGAGGAGTTCTATAATTTGGTACGATTGGAAGTTGGGACAGAAGAAATATTAGATTTTGGAACTATGGATGGCTAGAACACGACCCCTCAATAGTTGGTTGATTGATGGTGTTGTCAGTGCTTGTATATAAGTTTTAGAAGAAGCTTTGAAGATTCTTTTACCTGTTTCAAAAAAAGAAGAAGCTTTGAAGATTAGGACGTGGAAAGGTCATAGAGTTTATAAGGAATTGGAATATGTTGAAGGCTCAACTTCAGCAGTAGATTCAGTGTTCTGGAAGAATGGGAAAGAAGGGAAGTTCACAGTGAGCTCTGAATAAGATCTGCTGAACAATCCTTCTGAAGGGAGAACGTAAAAGCCCTGGAAATCCTATGGAATAGCAAGGCTCCCCAAAAAGTAGCTTGTTCTGCACGGATCACAATACATGAGGCACGTCTAGACCGTGACAACCTACAAAAAGAATGGATAAATATGTAGCAGATGCTTTTTGTGGGTCAAAGCATCTGAAACCCATCAAACTTCTCTAATACACATTGGAAAAAGCTACTGGTAGATCTGGTTCTTGCTCTTAAATATATTTGGGGTACAGTGTATTATGCCAAAATCAATGAATACTTTTGAAAACTGGCAGGTCAGAAGATTAACAAGGCAATGAAAACCTTTTGGAGTATGTTTCGGCTTTCTATAATATGAAGTGTGTAGAATGGTCATAATCTTAGATTTTTAAGGGCCAACTTGAGGCTGTACACAACTTAATGTATGTGTTCATATTTTTTGCTTCTTTGGTATAGGATGAATCCCTTCCTCAGACCCTACATGAACATGAGAAGCTTTGTGCACTGAGCTGCCCCCCTTTTTTTCGTATATGATGAACAATGTATATGTTTTGGATTCACTTTGGACTTCATGGGCGTCTTTCTTTTTGTTTTTTTGTTTTTTTGCGGAAGGGTAACAATTGTATTATAGTAAAAATGCTTAACACCCCCTATGGGGTAACCCAGATGAGAAAAGGGAAGTGCTTCTAGTTTCTTGGGAGAAGTAGTGTATGCCAAAGAAATTTGGAGGGTTAAACATTAAAAGCTGCAGAAATTGGAATGTAGCTTCCGTTGGCAAACTAGTGTGGAAACTGGCTATGAGAAAGGAACTGCTATGGGTCAAATGGGTGGATGTTTTGTATGTGAAAGGTGGTCAAGATTTCTGAAACCATAAACCACCAGGAGGCTGTAGCGGGTACACAAGGAAATTGAACTCACTCAAAGCTACAATGACCGGTTGGTATCAATGTGGTACATACTGCTTTAGAGCCTGTTTGGATTGGCTTAAAAAAAGTAGTTTTTAAGTCAAAAATAAAAAGTCAAACTTAAATGACTTTTAAGTCAAAAAATAGAAAGTAGGGTGAGGCCTACTTTTGGTTTTCAACTTATTTTAAGTCATTTTAAACTTATTTTAAGTTATTTTTAACCTTATCAATCACTTCCTAACTTATTTTAAGTTATTTTTATATTTGCCAAGCACTTTTAGAAGTGAAAAACAGGCTTAAAAATAGGTTTGACCAACTTTTAAGCCAATCCAAACACCCTCTAACTCCAAATGCGTTGTATTCTGTTTCTAGCAGCTATAATGCTTTGTTAGGAGACTTACCAAGGTTGTGGACTGCACAGTTAGTTTGGAGTTCTACTTTAGTACCTAGACACATTTTCATACTGTGGATAGCCAATCAAAGGAAGCTACTCACAAAAGAAAGAATGACAAGAATGCATATGAACATAGATGATGATCACTGTTGCCTATGTGAGGAGGCACAGGTTGAATCTCAAACTCACATCTTCTCAGAATGCTGATGGTTCATCAGCTTGAAAGAGAATATTGAGCAATGGTCAGGGATTAGACTGCAAATAGGTGATCTTGAACAATTTTACAATCGATAAAAAGCAGGCACTGGAAACAACGAAGGAGACTGCAGTTGCAGTTTGGGATGCTATGATTGATCACACATGGAGGGGAAGGAGCTGGAAACAATTCCAGGTCAAAGTTATAGATAAGAAGGCTGCAAATATACAGATACAAAAAGAGATTAAAGAAAGGATTGAACATATGACGAACTCATAGATGTCTCTAATTTCTATTTGATTCAGCAGTTTTGTAGTTTGATAATGTTACTGTATTGTCAATAGAAATTTGTAACTAGATGTTTTTCTCTTGGAGGCCTTAGGGAGCTTGGTACCCTTCCTGGAAGGTGGTCTGTTTCTCTAGGGTGCTTATTAGGTGTATTTTTTGTTTGTTCAATGGTAATATTCAAAGTTTTTTGCCATTTTTTTGGGAATCGATATCTACCCAAGGTGCTGGTCTTGATCTTCGTCCTGGTGCTCTCTTAAAGGTGCTCCCAAAAGTTTGACCTCACAGATTGATCTAAAACCCAGTTCATATATAATGCATGCAGTACCAATGGAAATTCCCTATGCTGTTTGGGAAATTGATCAGTCCTCTAGATTTTTTACTTTTGAGGAACTCTCTGCTGCTTTGATGATATATCCTAAAAAATATGTGGCTCTTAATGCATTTTTTTCATGCCATTTGTGCTGATTTTTCTGGAATTACTGGGTAGTATTGTAGTATTAAACTATACCTGAAGTTGTGATGCTTATTATGATTGCATATATTTCCTCTGAACTCATATTGTTTTGCAGGGTGGCTTACATCAAATATCTTGGTTTCAGTTTCTTCCTCATGAATCTGATGTTAACTCTCTGGTGGACAAGAGGTTTGCTATTTGAGCAGTTTAAAGTCCATCTCCCTTGAAGGAACTACCTATGAATCATATTTAATTCTGTGTGTTCTTCAATCTGTTTAAAGGGTGAAGCTGGATAAGAAAGATGCTGCCACATGGCTCGTGCTCTCATCGCATCTACAATTGCAGAAGGAAGGATTTCTCAGCACATGGACCAATTCTTTTGTTGGACCTTGGGACCCATCTCAGGGTCTTTACAACCCTGGTATAGATGGTCAGCAAAGTAGTAAAACTGTAAATCCTTTTTTAGTTGTTTAACTTCTGCTTGCTTTTAGTTTTCAGATGAGAAGATTAAGCTCTGGCTTTTTTTCCCTGGGCAACATTCAGCTGTTGTTGAAAAGGCACAGTCAGCTATAACCAAATTAAGAGGTATGTTATCATTAAATGACACCATGGATATTGAAGGTTCTAAAGAGGGCGGGTGAGGTAGACCTAAAATTACGTGAAGAAAATTGTCTTAAATAGCCCACAACTTTTAGGAATGAATGCAGGCTTAGCCTAGAATAGATAATACAATTGAAGCAAGGATCCATGTAGGCACTGCCAACTACTTTAGTTTAGATTAAGAATTTAATTGTTGTTGTTGCACTTGTAACTTGACTTAGGTCATGTTAGGCCAAGGGTAAAATTTGTAGGAATTGCACCAGTTATCTGCTTTGAGCACCCCCATTTAAAGCCTTCCCAAATTTTTTGAAGTATCTCAACTTTAGCCTAAAGAGGAAAATTTTGACAAACTGCTCCTTCTTCTTATGATTATAATGCATTGTGTTAGAGAGAGTCCCAAGTGTCGAAACATCAAGCCAATGAGCTGTGATAGTCCCACTACACCAAGGCTATCTGCTGTGAGTCCCAAAACTTAGGAATTCAAGATGAACCTTATACAATTCCTACACATATCTTGTAATATACGGAAGTATCGAGTAATCAAATGAATTTTAGGAGATGTCAAACAACTCAAACTCTCCTCTAATTAATGATTTTGTTTGTGGTAAGGGTCTTTTACTTCATCTTTTTTTTTTGGTTGCATAACTCTCCTCTATTTAGTGGTTTGTTTGTGGAAAGGATCTTCTAATTCATCTTTTTTGTGTAACTTCCTCTAATTAGTGGTGTATGACTTGTATAAATATGGGACATATATGTAACAAAAAGCAATGTGAAAAATTAACAATTATTCTGCAGCAAATTGTTTCTCCCAATATTAATTTCTTCAGGTTTAAACTTCTTGTCTGAAGTTTTATAAAGCTCACTCACTAACTTCGGATTCGCGAGATTGAAGTTGATTATTTATGCGGTTAAACTTAAAAAAATTATATTACTCCAACTATTGCTTAGATGGGGTTCCTAGATGCGGCTGTGACTTACCCCCAACATTTAGATAACCTCCAATTTTAGAGAACTGGGGATTTGTGTCAAGAGACATGTTACTTGCCAATATTTATGGGCCTGAAATAGAGTGGAATACACAAACTACTCCTATCACTGGTCCAACTGGTTTGGGATTGAGGCATTGTTGGTGGACTGATTGACCAGTTGTCATTGTTTGTTACTGAGTAGACCTTGACTCTCAACCCCCTTTTTTGTTTTGTATTGTACTTTGCTTTTATAATCTTCAACTATCTTTCTGTTACAGTTCTGGCATCAGGTCTCTGGGTAGCTCCTGGAGATTCAGAAGAGGTTGCTGCTGCGCTATCTCAGGCCTTAAGGAATTGCATGGAAAGGTAGTGATTATTATTTCACGTGCTTAGAGTTTTCCGCGATCTATTGTTGATTTACTTGTATATATGCTACTTGATATGACAGAACGCGATCTATTGTTGATTTACTTGTATATATGCTACTTGATATGACAGAACGCTCAGGGGACTTTCATATGTTAGATATGGAGATGTATTTACAAAATACCGTCCATTTTCACAGAATGAAGAGTTGTTCAGGTATGTTTATCAATACTTACATTTTTTGTTGGCCTAAGTGGTTGAACAACACGTAAATCAAGAAAAATGATTTTACTGTGAGTTCACAGCTTTCTTCGTTACTGTACTATCTTCCTAAACCAATATAGTCGTTCTATTTTATGTACTGTTACAAGTCTGACAAAAAATTCTTTGCCAGTATTTTCTGGGTGTGGCACTTGTATCAGCTTAACATCTTTTTTCTTTGCCTAGTTCATTAGCTGCCTTGAATTCATTTTTAAAAAAATTGGATACTTATCATAGTTTAAGTGTTATTTGTAGCATTGTTGGTCTCCTTAATGTACGCTAGTTGCTGAAGGTATTCTTCTGGCATCCCAAAAGGGAGATTGTATCTTATGTGGTAAATAAGCCAGGAATCCTCCTACATCTATCTAATTTGTAATCGGTGCGCTTTTTTTTAAGGAAGGGGCAACCAGTGGTTGAGTTCGTATTTGCTGCTACCGAAGAGGCTATCTTTGTCCACGTTATTATATCTGCAAAGTAAGTTTGATTAGCCCTTGATTACATTCTAAATTTGAGGGAGGGGCTGCAATCTGTCCTTCTGCTTGACAATCTCTTATTGTCCCCTGTAATAAGTTTTTATTCTTTATGCTTTTCTATAGGCATATACGAGCACTTTCAAGTGGTGACATTGATAAAATATCAGAGAATACATCTAATGTCTCTGGCGAGGGGCTTCCAGGTTGGTTTCTTTGCAGAACTGAGTGCATTTACAAACAATTAAAGGCTTGGATGTGAATTTCGTTCATCACCCAATAGGTTCTTCCAGAACCTGTGCAATTCTTGGTATCAAAAACTGGTAACCTAATGGAATATAAGAGGAGCACCCAAGGGTGTGACCTAGTGGTCAATGAAGTGGTTGAGAACCCTAAGGACTTAGGTTCAAAACTCATTGGAGACAAAAAAAACTAGGTGATTCTTCCCATCTGTCCTAGCCTTGGTGGACAGAGTTACCTAGTACCTGTTGCTGGTGGGAGGTGGCAGGTATCCCATGGAATTAGTCGAGGTGCGCGAAAGCTGGCCCGGACATCACTGTCATGAAAAAAAAGAGGAACTGAAGAAACAAACTGATTCTAAATATAGTTTCTTGTAGAAGTGCTAAACAATAAAGGAAATTGGGCATAAACCCAGTGGCAGAACATGCATAATGTTGTTGCACCCCATTATGTGATCTTACATAAAAATCAGTTTTAATGCCTTCAGTGTTGTGGAGAGTTGCACATTTTTGACTTTTTAATTTGTTATTTTGATTAATTTAATTTGCAAAGTCTGCATTTGTGTATTGAAATAATCCCTTGATTTATCTTGGTTTGTAGTCAATCTTTAGACTCTACAATAATGACCTCCAAATTGTCTCAAGGCTCTACAAAATTCTAAAAATTGATTCATGATGCACGAAAGGAGCAAAGATGTGGGGAGTGAGGTGGAGTGGGGTGGGGTTGTAACTTTCTCTTTTGTGAAGGTTGTGACACATATCATTTAGGATCAAATCTTCAGTACTCCCTCTATTCCATATTAACTGTATTTGTGAGGCAATGCACACCTATTAAGAAAAACATTCAAGGACATAATTTAAACCATATTTTCCACTAATATCCTTTTGTTTATCCCCCAAGTTATTCTTTAAAAGTAGTGCAATATATCTCCTAAAAAATATATAACTTTATTAAAGGAAAGGGCAAATATGGAAAAAGTTTCAAACATTTATCTTGAACTTTGAATAATTCAATTATTTTGAACAATGAAAAAAGTCCCAAAAATTCATTCAATATGGAATAGAGGGAGTATTGTTTATATGGGATGCTCTTTTCTGGCGTCGGCACAACTTTTATGGCTTGTGAGTTGTGAAAAGTGCTTGAAACCTATCAAGATAGGTATCTTCTGTATGCCGGAATTTGCTTAAATGATACAATATGATTAAGCTATAAATTTTGCTTAAATGATACACAATATTCATGGTATGCTGATATTTTTATTTTATCCCCTTTTCCAGTTATTGTCTCACCTCATGGAATGCGTGGGAGGCTTACTGGATGTTGCCCAGCTGATCTTGTGAAGCAAGTGTATGTCAGGTCAAATTTTCCCCTCTATTTCCTTCCTTTCTGGGTTGTTTTTAATTCCTTTTGTAAACAAAATTCTTTCAAAGTGATAGAGCTCTTCATAATGTGGTGCCTTACTGTGATTCATATTTTACTTGCCATGCAGTTCTGGCAAGTTTAGTGCTTCAAACGGTATTGTTGGGCTACCATGCAATGTATCTCAATCTAGTTATCAGCTTAAGGGACAGAATTGCTATGTTGAAGTTAACCTTGGTTCCACTGCACCGGGAAACAACAATATACAAGAAAGTTTAAATGTACAGAATAATTCATCAAGGCCTACCATAACAGAAGCCTCTGCAATGGACAATGTTGTTCAGAGTAAAATACCAGATAACTGTGGAAGAGTGCTTATTTACCCGCCCGAGGCTGTTCTTGTCCCAGTGGTGCAAACAGCGTGTGCTAGATCATCTCTGAAAAGGTAAATTTGTTAAATTCTTTTTCTCTCCTTCCCTTTTTTTTTTTTTCTGGGATTAAGTTTGCATATAGCTGATGTGGGAAGGTTTCATTTAACTAGTTACTGATTAAAAAACAGAGTACACTTTTATAAAAAAAGATATTAGTAAAACTAGTGTACTTTCAATCCTGTTGAAGGTCTGTCAATGGAGTGCTGGAAGACAAGTCACAAATCTGCAACCTTCCACATCAATGACAGAAAAATACTATTTGTAATTTGACCTTTTCACCAAAGTAATGGCCAGATAACCACTCCATCCCCTACAATAGGTTCCGTCTCTTTATATTTGTTTTGAGACTTAGTTTGAGTGGCTGATGGATTATGGTTACTAAGAGCCTCTTTGACATTGTTGCGAAAAACTATTTGTTTCTAGAAGCATTTTTTAAAATAGCTTTTCAGAAAAGTGCTTTTCAAAAAAAAAAAAACAATGAATTTGTGTTTGGCAAATTCATTTGAAAAGTACTTTTGATAAGCAAATAGTGTTTGACTAATTTTTTAAAAAAAAAGTGCTTTTGAGAGTCAAATTACGTAAAAGGACAAGTATCAATGTGCTTTTGATATTTTATAGGGAGAAACTATTTTAAATATCTAATACAAAAACTTTAATTAAATTTTTATTTTAATTGTTACTTTCATTATTTTTTAAAATTTTGCAAAACTATTGTTGGAAAATATTGAAAAGAAGAATCTTTTTGTTATTTGTTGTTACCTATTATTTTGGATTCAATCTTTAGCTATTTATCTTTTTTTTTTTTGGTTATAATCCTTTAATTGAATTTTTTTTTTCAAATTAAAATAAAATAATACCTAAATTAAGAAAAGAAAAAATTGTTATTTGTTACTTTTTTGGGAGGGCTGAAATCTTTAATTGTTACTTTTTATCTTTTTTTTAAGCCTGCAAAAATATTGTTGTTACCTTTATTTCTAATTCTGTAAAATAATCCATAAAATAATATATAATATATATTATTTTATGGTGTAAAGAAGATGGTATAGAAGAAGTAGAACAGTTGGTAGATTTCCTAGGATCTATGTAATTATGGTTTCAGCTTGTAACTTTTTGGAGGTAGCCAGCATACCCTTAATGCTGAAGAATACAACTTTAACTTTTATCAAAAAAAATAAAATATATAATATATAAACTATAAATACAAATAATTATATATGTTACATAAAATAAAAAATAAATTTTTTGAATGAAACTTAACCAAACTTATGAGATATGTTAATTAATTAATAAGAGATGTATTGGTAAATATGACTATATGTAAGGGATATTTTAGTCTTCAAAAAAATATTTTTCTGCTTGTACTTCTGCTTTTTTTAAGAAGCATAAATTTTTAGCTTCTTCCAAACAGCAGGGAGTTGCTTCTGCTTCCCTTTTTTAAAATCAGTTTTCAGGATTTGCCAAACACTTGATTTTTCAAAAAAAGTGTTTTTTTCTCAAAAAAAAAAAGCACTTTTGTCCTCCCAATAGCAAATGCCAGACACTAAGTTATTTCAGGAAGTCTTTATATGAGGTTTCTACTATGTTAGGATATGATGAAGCCCAAGTTTCTATACAGGAATCTCTTCTGTTGATCCAACCAGTAAATACTGGGATTGGGATTAGACACATGTGACTATTTACTCAAAAAAGGGCATTAGTGCTGTTTGTGTTGACTAGGGTGTGTTTTTAGTTCAAACTTGCTTGAGAATTAATATTTCATTTTTTTTTCCTAAAGAGTTCTGAAAAAATTACACATTTTTATGTTTTATTCACAGATTCTGGCTACAGAACTGGATTGGGCCCTCATTGTCCTTTACATCCTCCTTTATGCATTGGTACTCTCAGCTTATTCTTGTTGGCAGTTCATTCCGTTTCTTTTTTGGTTAAACTTACATCTCATACATCTAATGCATAATATTGCAGTTTTGATTTTCATTGCGATGCCAAAGTCAATTCGGTGGATGGTTCTTGGCTTGATGCAAATGTCATACGCTCTAATCGGCGTTATAACAGTAGCAGTAACAGCAATAGTAGTAGTGTTAGCAGCATAAGTACCTCTTCTAGTGATAGTGATTACAAGACTTCAGGAACTGGTGATCTTGAAGCAGACGCTGATTCTTTGATGTGTAGACAGTTTGGATTATCTTCTTTGGATCGATCTCAAAATGACAATCTTAAGACGGTGTGCTTCTTGTATAAATTGAGTGCTCTCTATAATTTGTATCTGTATGAACTGAATGCACTATCTTATATTTGAATGTGTAGTCCTTGATTTGATCTTAAATTCTTTAACTTGCTATGACTAGTTATCTGAAGACTATTGTTATAATGACTTGCTATCTCCTCATTTTGAATTTTTTTTTCAAAGAGGTACATGTATATAAATATGTAAGCGTCTTGTCTATCATTTTTTGAGTAAGGTAACCATTTGTATAAAGTCTTGTCTATCATTTAAGAATCCAACATATAGGGCTTTTCTTTCTCAGAGGACAGTGTGTAAAGCAGGACCTAGATCTTAGCTAATTTTAGCAAGTAAATTAAGAACTTTGAGATGTGGTTCTTGAGCTGAGGGTCTCCTGGAAACAGCCTCTCTACCTTCACGAGGTAGTGGCAAGGTCTGCGTACTATTTACCCTCCCCAGACCCCACCTAGTGGGATTTCACTGGGTTGTTGTTGTTGTTGTTGTTGATGATGATATGAAATGAGCTTAAGCGAAGAAGTGGGGATTCTTATAACCCACCCCAACTTGTTTGGGACTGATGCATAGTTGTTGATGTGGTTAGCTTCCTTTTGATTTCCCATGTTGTTGAAACTGGACTTGACCAGCAGGTGCCCAGACCCAATAACTTTGGCTCGGACCCTATAAATGTGTTAAAAAACCATAAAATAAGTACAAATAATAGATTTTGAATCCAGTAAATCAAATGGGCAGAGGTAGAACCCAAAACACAAACCCATAGTGTTCATATCCTGGGTTTGCCTCTTATAATTTTTTTTGCATGAATTTTGAAAGGACAAGGAAAGCTTAAAATAGGAAACCAAATTTCCTACTTGCAGGTTAAAGCAAAGTTTTCTGCAAAAAAGTTTTGCACTGCTTTTGGCACTAGTTTCCTGCTTACTAATCACACAAAACACTGCAAAGAAGTCTACATTCCACACTTCCCTTTTAATTGTTGGCAACCAATGTAACCTTAGTGCTTCTCTTCTTGCTTGTTACTAAAAACATGCACAATTCCAGTTATTTATAATGATAGCATGTGCTAAGTGTTCTTTTGATCTTCTACACTCGATTCTTATGGTGTGTTCTTTCGTTTAAAAGAATTGGCAACTATAACATTTCAAGTTTCTTTGCAGGGCTTAAAGAGGTCGCGAGCTGGGATTTCTGAGTCATTTAGTCAGGGAGGAGCAGTGATTAATCAATCAACAAGTGATTACGCCTCAATGGATGTTAATAATTCTGCAATTACTGAAGGAAATGATCAGATTGGGCTTCAGTGGGGTTGGGATGATGGTGATAGAGATGCAGGGATGGATATTCAGGCACTTCTCTCAGAGTTTGGAGATTTTGGTGACTTCTTTGAGAATGATGCTTTGCCATTTGGAGAGGTACTTATATTGTCCACGAATGATAATTGTGATCACATCATCTCCTTCATATATGTTATGAATCCTTTCAAGACCCTGATAATTCCTCAACTTTAAAACGTACAAGTTAAATCTCAAAATCTGAGAATTGTCAGAATTTAATTTAATGAAATTGATGGGCTTACACTTGTGGGATTACACTGGGTATGTTTTTGTTGAAATTGCTGAGCTTATTTTTGTGAAACTGCCAACCTTTTTGTATCAGATGGAAGGCTATGCTAATCTATGAAACTCTGGAAACCTAAGCACTTATCTCAGGTGTAGGAATGGTCCAGTAATTTCATTGCAAAAACTCAACTAGTTGATTCCTTAGTGGATATTTATATACAAGACTGTGATGGCTAATAAATGCCTGCATCTTGCGAGATGAATACGAGTTACCTTGTTGTAGTAGATATTCTACTTCTTTTGCTTTTCTCATCAGGAAACGAACTGATTTCTCCTTTTATTCTTGAAGCCTCCAGGAACTGCAGAGGCTCAGTCAGGCTCTTATGTTTCCTGCAGCAGATAGTGTGGATGTTAGTAGCAGCCCATGTCCTTCGATGATGGATGTGCAAGATCAGATTCTTTTGCCAGTAGGTTTTTCATCCTTTGATAGCTTTAATCAACCACCACCTCCAGCAATTCTGGATGATTCACTGAGCAAACATCAGGAAGTTATAAAAAGTGCTGCAGTTGCTAATCAAGTAAACAGTGCTTCAGCATCTATTGCTGGTGAATTCAATCACTTAATTAAAGCTGAAGCTCTCATGTCATTCGCTCCAGAGTATGGGGCAGTTGAAACCCCTACAGGGGAGAGCTCCCATTCGATTTTCAGGAATCCCTATGTTCCGAAGTCTCGGGAAGTGGAGACTGCGAATTCAAGCTCAAATAGCTATGTCTACTCAGCAACCCCACCATTGTCGCCTTGCTTTGATGCATGTGAGGAGAAGTCCGGTGTGACTGTAAACCTCAAAACAGGTACCGGAAGGCATGATACAAGCTCCATTGTTCAATCAAAGAAATATTACACTCATATTGAAAGTGGAAAAGAGAAAAACGACGATAAGGTATCTGGTTATGTACGTAGTTGTGCTACACGTGAGACTCAAGTAGCACAGTCTCCGTTTTCTGGTTTCAATTCGACAAATTCTGTTAAATATATCCACAATAAAACCGATAAAGCCAGTGAAGGGCTACTAAAAGCAGGCAGCTCTGGTCAATCAATAAAAACTGTGCTAGCAACAGAAGTTGAATGCCTTATGTGCCAGGCATTTATGTGTAAGATACGGCATACACTATTATCTTCAAGTGGCTGCCTTCCTGTAGGCATGAGCAGGATGTCAGGGAGTACCAATAGAAACCAGTCACAAGGTGAAGCAGTGGTTACTGTGGACAATATGTCAAGCAAATCTGAGATGAAGAAAGAAATAATACCAGTTAGGATAGCTGGCGATATTGATGGAGGATTACTGGATGGGACCCTTAATGCGCCAGTTGGTGTGTGGCGCACTGTTGGAGTTTCTAAGGGAATGAAGCAACCAACAGCTGGTTTAGAATCTTGCCACTCTGTTCAGCATAATTCTTTCATTGAGGATAGTATGCTAGCTTATGGGCTAAGGCAACCCCTTCAGGAACTCCTAGATGGGATGGCTTTACTTGTGCAGCAAGCTACATCTTTTGTTGATGTTGCACTAGATGCCGATAGCAATGATGGTTCTTATGGTTGGCTTGCACTGCAGGAGCAGTGGAGGCGTGGCTTTTCATGTCGACCATCCATGGTTCATGCAGGTTGTGGGGGAGTATTGGCTTCCTGTCATTCACTGGATATTGCTGGTGTGGAGCTTATTGATCCACTTTCAGCCGATGTAAGTTTTTTTTTGAAGTAGAAACATTTTCTTTGCCTGCTTTATCTACTTCCCTAGGCTACAATGGCTTGTTTGTACTTGTGGTGTGAAGTCTCGTGAGAATGCAACAATACCACGGATGACCTGTTACTCATCATTGTGATACTGTGGATAGATTGGGGTGTGCTCTCTGATAATCTTGAGGAAAAGAACAGTTAAATGAGATTGTCATAAGTCTCCTTGAGTGTAGCTGCATAGAGATGAATGAATTGCAGTCTGTCTATCCGTGTATTGTCATCTCAGTGCTTTCCTCTAGATGAGGGTGATTACTTTTTATCAATGACATATAGTGTAGAAATTTGTTATTTTCTTTAATAGTTTCATCTCCCCAACGTATAGTTTTCCTTTTTATTAAATTTAAGTGTCACATTTGTTAGCATCTGAGTCAAAGGACAGTTCTTCCTCATTTGTGATTTTGTTTCTTCTTCTTCATAGTGATTAGCATGTGACTGCTCTTATTGTAGCTTCCATGGGTAAACACCCGAAACAAATTGTAGTTTGAATGGTCAGAAGATGCATTTTACATGTTGCTAAGTTTTGCACATTACATATCTTTGGGTTTTTCTCTCCTTTCACAATCATACTTAATATGGAAACCTCTTCGTACAGGTTCAGGCATCATTCACCCTCACTCTGCTGCAGAATGATATTAAAGCAGCTCTGAAATCTGCTTTCAGTACTATGGAAGGTCCTTTATCTGTTGTTGATTGGTGCAAAGGTCGCAGTCAATCAAATGATGGAGGAATATCTGGTGACGGTTTTTCTGCAGAGTCCACTGCAAGTGCAAGTGAATGTCGAGATTCTTCGAGTACCATATCATTGTCTGTGGGAGAACCTATAAGTCCATCTCAGTCCTCTGCTGGTGGATCATCTAGTTTGAGAGGTATGGATTATCATGGTCATAATGCCACTGTCCCACAATGTCTTTTGATAAAATCTTTTTTTGTTCTCAGATGGAATTAGGGTGGATGAGGCAAGTGAGCGAAGATTAAGCCAAGACACTTGTCTATCAGATTCGGAGCAGCTACCAGGCTCAAGGCTTAGGCCAACATTGGCTGCAGTTCCATATCCTGCTATACTTGTTGGGTATGTTATTTTTTACTGAAGTTGGTTTATCCTTATCCATTCCTCCTTCTGGATTAGTGCGCATTACAGGTTGTGTTTACTCCATATTTCAAGGTAGTAAATTTCTTTGTTTTTTATATACTGGTCTTATTTACCCCTGCTTTGCTATTAGGAATCTCTATAAGAAAGGCATGGCCTTTTTTGTTGTGAGATAACTTTTTATGCTGTGATATTTGAATTTGACTTTCATAGAATGAGTGCTTATTTAACCGCATACCTTGTTGTGCTGCAACTTTTTGGAGGGACTTCAATACCGAAATCCAGATGTCCTCTCTGGGATTACTTCTCCAAGAATGAATATTTTCCTTTTTGCATCAGAGTTTCTTATCTGCTTTATGATTTTAGTTCATAATCACTCTTTCTTATTTGCCTTTTAATATCAAGTAGTGTTAGAACGACAGATAGAACCTCCTAGTGTTTGTCTCAAGAATTTGCAATGACCAACTTGAGTATTACAAAATGCAGGGCCTTACTGTCTTGCCCTGAAATGTTTCCACTATATTCTCTTTTTTGATTGACATATTAGGTTGATATGAAGTCAGCTTCACAACAAGCAGGTTCAACTTGTGCACTGCATAAAATAACTATTTTTATGGAAACTCCTCTCCCTACTTTCTTGTATTTTTTTTTTCATTTTGTATTCACAATACAGTTTGGGACTGAGGCATAGTTGTTATTGTTATATTTAGTATTCGCAATGGTGTGTGTGATTGCAATATAGCTCTACAATTGTCACCACTTACTAGTTCTAGAACTTTCTAATGGATTACTTTTAAGGCTTCAACCTTGATTACTCAATTAAATAAAAGCATGATGGAGCTGCATTTGGTTCTCCTATTCACTTTTTAATGTAAAGGGCTCACTGATTAATACAAGAACAAGTGCAGAGGACTTTCCAGACATTGTATTTGTGATACTAAATTTATTTGAACTACTTATTCTGTTTCTGGCCTTAATTTGCTACTTGAAGGGAGAAATAATGTCTTTTGACATTGCAGATATCAAGACGATTGGCTTAAGACATCACCTAGTTGTCTTCAGTTCTGGGAAAAGGCACCTTTTGAGCCTTATGCGATGCCCAAGCATGTAAAGTTTTTAATATCTTCAGGCTGTTCTCTTGCTTATCTCCTCAACTATTATTTTTCTTTAACTATTTTCCCCAACATTTTCAGATGACATATCACGTTGTCTGCCCAGACATCAATGCTCTAACAACAGCTGCAACTGATTTTTTCCAACAGCTTGGAACTGGTTAGTATTCTAAAGGGTCATCCTAATCGAAAGATAGTATAATGGTTACGTTTATGTTGCTGAAAATAATATAATGGATGCTTTGTGTTTTAAGAAGATAAAAATTCAGGTATCCTAAAAGTGTAAATCTGCACTAATTTCACAAATTGGGCAGTTCTTATTTAATGTTGCTGCATTTGGTAACTCAATCTGCACGTCTCTTTCATTTTGAAGATGTGGACAAGTTACTAATTTGAAATAATGATCTTTTAATTGCACGAAACGATGAAATCAGAGATAGAAATATGATATTGAATTAATTAGAAAAAAAAGATTAAATTATTGCTTCTTATATAAATTCAGCTTCGTAACTGTCCTTGACATAGATAATGGTAGTGGTATGTTTGGGCCATGAAATTTTGTTACCTGATATTTTTTGAATGATTTATCCGCAGTCCAATAAACTGTCAGTTCCAATTTCTTTTTTTGATTCACTATGTTTTTCTCTTTTAGTTTATGAGACATGCAAACTGGGAACTCATTCGCCTCAATGTGTGGGAAATGAAATGGAGATAGATTCCGGCAAGAATGCATCTTCTGGTTTTGTTCTGATTGATTGCCCCCAGTCAATGAAGATAGACAGCAGTAGTGCATCTATGCTGGGATCAATCAGTGATTACTTTCTGTCCCTTTCCAATGGATGGGATTTAGAAAGCTATTTGAAGTCTCTCTCAAAAGTTCTCAGAAATTTAAAGCTTAGTTCATGCATGACCATGAATCCAAAAGAAGGAAGTACTGGTCCATGTACGGTAAGTTGTGATCCTCTTTGTTTGTCTTTTTTATTCCTTTTCTACTTTCTCCTCTCTATCTCTCTTTTGTTCTCTTTCTTTTCCCTCTTTTTTCTCTATAGCACTAAAACTGGAAGATGCATCTTTAAAGTGAACTTCGTTGAGTCCATCATTGATTGGTGGAGATAATTGATTTTAGATGTTAGGGCAGTCTACCACTTTCTCTTGGTAAGGGGACATTTTTGTACACTT
>JAJOOR010002293.1:0-39815 GCA_036250505.1 Solanum acaule | reverse complement strand
TGTTTTTTTCACGTGATTATATAGTTTACGTTTTGGTTTGTGCGAAGGGCTTCAATTCTTCTCTCTTTTTTGTTTTTGTCTTTTCGTTAATGTGTGCAAGGGCTTCAATTTTTTCTTTCAATTACTTTTTCAATATTATTTATTTATCTAATTAACAATTTTGTACATGACTTAATTCTTGATTTTTTTTTATTTACTATCTTTTATCAAGTGTTAATCTCTAATTGATACAAGTGTTGTGTGTGTATTGTATATCAATTATTGATCAGTATTAAACTTTGAACGACACATAAATATTAATAAAAATATACTTAAACAGTTTTTTTTAAAATAAAAAAATTTAAAAATGATAGATATTATTATGTCAAAGCTTTTGAATTTATAGGTTCATTCGAGTTTTTACCGACACTCACACTAAGTAAAGATAATTGAGTTAAAGCTACAACTTTTTTTTTCTCAACTATATGGTATTAGATGATTTTTTTTATATAAAAGCTCAATTTTTAACGTGAAAAAACTCTTATTTTCTCAAAATTTTAGAGAACAAGGTTTTTTATTCCTAAAAGAGTATATATCTTTAAGATTAGAATATCTAAAAGAAAATGTTGTTAAATATGCATGCATAATCAATTTGTTTACACAAATCGAATAAATAAATAATTCAAATTATAACTCAAAAATTGAAGAAAATAGTATGTTTAACCTATTTAGACGATATGACACCCGTAACCTTTGAATTCTAGATCCTCCTCTATATTTGCTCAAAATTGTAAATCAAATTCAATGAACCTTTAAATATCTTATTTAATTATTGAAATAATGTATCGTCTTAAAAGAGAATAATCTAAAGTTTAAAATAAATTTGTAAAAGAATTTAATCAAAAAAATTATTATGGCTTAGAAATAGGTCCTTGTCTAGTGGTTTGAAATTATGTTACAATTATGTCATCTGCTACAAAAATAAAATTTGTTATAAGGAAAACAAGAAAAACGCGTACTTAATTGTTGCACGACACACGTGGTGGAGGGAGGAAAAGTAAAGTTTTTGTTTCTTCCACATAGATGCGGCTCCCCTCAAGTAATGTTTGTGTCCAGTTTGTCCAGTGTAGTGTTAATCTTATTACACTTGTAAATAATCAAATTTAAGGGTCAAAATGTGCTTAAAAAATATACTTCATAAATCATGGTTAAGCTAAGAGTTTTGTATTTCTTTCTTTCCTTATTGTGGGATTTCTTTCCGTTTAAACGATTGTAAAGTACAAATTTGATTTTAAAACTAAAATTTATATATTCAAGAGATACATAAAAAAAATATTATAAGTTGTAATTTTTCATATACATTTTAAAATATTAATAACAGTTCATATAATTTGACTTTAAAAAACTGTAACAAATATTTTGAGATGAAGAGAATATATAATTTTAGTGAGTTCGGGAATTGGAGGTGGAAGTTTATCAATTTTTGGAGACGTTACTCGAACAATTAAACAAAAAAATCATGAAAATATTCTAAAAAGATTTGAAAATTTTGAATTAGATTTTTAAAATAAAATTTATATATTCGAAAGCTATACAAAAGTATTATAAGTTGTAATTTTTCTCATATCAAAATGATGAACGCATATATTATAAAATTAAAACATATATATTGGAAAGCTATACATAAAGTATTATAAGTTGTAATTTTCTCATATGAAAATAATGAACATAAATTTAAAATATTAGTAAAATTTCATATAATTTAACTCTCCAAAATAATACTTGGTAAGTATTTTAAGACGGAAAAAACATACGATTTAAATGAGTTTGGAATTTGGTAGTGAAAGTTTATCAATTTTTGAAGTTCTAAAAAACAATTAATATAATTAAACAAAAAAAAAAACCATGAAATAATAAAAATTAGAAAAAGAGAATTGGTAGAGGAAAAGGAAAAATCTAACTAATCGATTAAAGTTTTTTGGTTAGAAACACGCTATCAATAAGGAAAGAAAGAAATACAAATCTCTTAATTTAACCATGATTTATGAGGTGTATTTCATAAGCACATTTTGGCTGTTAGATTTAATCATTTACAAGTGTAACAAGATCAACACTACACTGGATAAACTGGACACAAACACTACTGGAGGGGAGCCGCGTCCCTTTCACATGATTGCGTAGTTTATACATGATTTGTGCGAAGGGCTTCAATTTTTTTTGGTCTTATTTATTAATGGGTGCAAAGACTTCAATTTTTTTCTATTACTTCTTCTTTATCTATTACTAGTTTAGAGTACGTGCTTTGCACGTGTGCATTAGGTTAATTAATAAATTTATAAGTTTAAAAACATTTTAAAAAAATGAGAGTGAAACTTTTCGACCATAATCAAATCTTATATAATATTTTCGCTATTTTTAATTTAAAAAAATTGTACCAAAATTAGCGTATGTTTTTGTGTTTGAAATTATAATTTACTAATGTCTCATGCAAGAAAAAAATATATTTAAAAAAGAAAAGAAAAACGTATACTTCATTTTGGCATGATACACGATGGTGGAGAGGGAAAAAATATATTTTTTGTTTCTTTCATGTGAGTGTGCAGTTAAATTTAATAGATTGTTTGACTTACACTATTACTTTTAAGGTTTTGAATTAAATTATCATTTTTCATAGATCAAAAATTATTTCAACTACTCGATATATATGAAACACTAAAATTGTCACTTTATTTATACATTAAATACTATTTTATTTACGTTGCATATATAAATGAATAAAGTAGATATTTTACTACACATTAAGCACTCTCTTGATTGCATAAATATATTAATATGTATTCACACACACATTAGAAAAATGTGTACTACATTGTTGCACGACACGCGATGGTAGAGGGAGAAAATATATAATTGTGTTTCTTTCACGTGATTATATGATTTACGTTTTGATTTATGCGAAGGGGCTTCAACTCTTCTTTCTTTTTTGTTTTTGTCTTTTTAATTAATGTATGCAATGACTTCATTTTTTTCTTTCCATTACTTCTTTTACATTTATTTATCTAATTAACAATTTTTTGCTTGACTTAATTCTTAATTTTTTTATTTACGTTCTTTCATCAAGTGTTAATCTTTAATTGATATAAGTGTTGTGTGTATTGTATATCAATTACAGGTCAGTGTTAAATTTTTAACGACACGTAAATATTAATAAAAATACTTTTAAACAGTTTTTAAAAAAATAATAAGTTTTAAAGATGATGGATATTATTATGTTAGAACTTTTGAAATTAAAGGTTCTTTCGATCTTTTACCGACATCCCTCTAAGTAAAAGTAATTGAGTTGAAGCTATAACTTTATATTTTTTTCTGAACTATATATGGTATTAGATGATTTTCTTATAAAGTTCAAATTTTTAACGTGGAAAATCTCTTGTTTTCTTAAAATTTTAGAGAATAAGGTCTCTTATTCCTAAAAAAACTAAGTATTTGGTATCTTTAAGATTAGAATATCTAAAAGAAAATGTTGCTAAATATGCATGTTTGATCAATTTGTTTATATCAATCGAAAAAATAAATAACTCGAATTATAATTCAAAATTGAAAAAAACTATCCGTTTATCCTATTTAGACGATATAACACTCATACCCTTTGAATTAGATCCTCCTCTATATTTCCTCAAAGTTGTCAATCAGATTCAATGAACCTTTAATATCTCACTTAATTATTGAAATAAAGTGTCACCTTAAAAGACAATAGTCTCAAGTTCTGAAATAAATTTGTAAAAGAAAAATTATAAAAGAATTTAATCAAAGAAATTATCCAGTGGCTTAGGAATAGGTCTCTGTCTAGTGGTTTGAAATTATAATACAATTATGTATGTTTCTTGATACAAGAACAAAATTATGATAATGGAAACAAGAAAAATACGTACTTCATTGTTGCACGATACACGCGGTGGAGGGAGGAAAAGTATAGTTTTTGCTTCTTTCAAGTGATTGTGTAGTTTACGCTTTGATTTGTGCAAAGAGCTTTTCATTAGTGCGTGAAAGGGCTTCAGTTTGTTTTTTTCATTAGGTCTTCTTTATTTATTAAGTACTAGTTTAGAGTAAGATGATGTGCTAGCTCATAAAGAAAAACAAGACAGGATATCCAGAGACAACGAGTTGTTGACTCATATTATATGATGATAGTTAGATACTGTACGTACTGAAGTAGCTGCTGATTTTCAACTGACATACATGAAGATTAAAAGCTATATAAAAGAGTTCCATTATCATATGGCTATAGGATAATTGCCAAGCTGTTGAACTGTAGCATCTTAGACACACGTACGAGGCGTGTAGTGAAGAGGAGTCGTTATATCTTTGACATTGCACAATCCATCACATCCACCACGAAATCTGCAATCAAAGTTTCAGATATATAAGAGCCATAACTCCTCGAAAGGACAGAGTATAGCTTGAATTGGGCAAACATGTGGTAACTAATTTCCTTTGAGAAAGGAGATAAGAGAGCATAAATGTACCTGCATCTTCTTTAGTGAAACAAAGTGGAGGTGTAATTCTGAAGACATTTCCACGGAATCCACCCTTGCCAACTAGTACTCCCATATCTTTAAGTCGAATAGAAAAACTAAGTTAATACGTAAGGTGTAATTTAACGACTGGACAGAAGGATGGTGATTTAAGAGAAAGTTACCTTTCATCTTTTCCATGATATGAATAGTTTCAGCTTTAGCAGGAGTTTTCAGTTTGCGGTCAGTCACTAGTTCAACACCTAGAAGCAGTCCTCTTCCCCTCACATCACCAACAACTGCATAAACGTTATTGCAGAAGCTATAATCAATTGAAAGTGACAATGAAAGAAATGCAGTGGTTTCTCCCAAAAAAAAAAAAAATGATTTGATCATCCTCCTGTAGAGGTAATAATGATAAAGGTGAGAGGAGAAAAATAGCTTACTTTCATGCTTATTTTTGATAGCCATAAGGCGCTCTTTCAAGTAGGAACCAACAACATGAGCATTTTCTTGAAGGTTTTCTTTTTCAATCACTCTAAGGACAGCAAGTCCTGCAGAAGTACAAACAGGATTTCCACCAAATGTGTTGAAATAATTACTATGGCACAAGACCTCTGCAATCTCAGGAGTTGTTACCACAGCTCCAAGGGGTATTCCATTTCCAATGCCCTAGAGAAAAACGACGAAAAGATAAAAAAGCTTAATTTTTGGCCGAATTATAATCAGGAGATGGATGTCTTCTTTTGTTATTGAGTATGTAAAATAGCAGATTGTCATTGTTGAAGAGACTGACTTTTGCCATTGTCACTATGTCGGGAACCACTCCTTGGTTCTCAAATCCCCAGAAGTGGCTTCCAGTGCGAGCAAATCCAGATTGAACCTCATCTGCAATACAAAGGCCTCCAGCTTTTCGTACAGCACTGTATGCAGCAGGCAAGTAACCTGGAGCCAATTCAACTATCCCACCAACACCCTACATTTAAAAGGAACATTATAGAGGATGATACACATGGTGTTTTATGGAATTTAGATGGACAAGGTAACATCAGGGATGAGTACCTGTATAGCTTCAGACATAAAAGCAGCAACCCTTCCAGATGTTCCAAATTGGATAAGATCTTCAACATCCTTCGCATACTTCTCACCATCAGAACCGAAAACACCTCTGTATGGATCAGGGTTTATGGCATGATGCACTCCACTCTGATCAGCAAAGTAAATAGTAAGTGAACAAGAAGCAGAGTAATAAACATAACAAGGTTTTGTACATTATGGCACCTCAATATGCTACCTAGCAAACACTACTGCAGATTTCCTAATTCTCCACTTGTTATAGATAATCAAATATGCCTTTAGAATGGATAGAAACTTTAAACTTGTTATTTAGTGGCTATTTTTTCCGCTATCAGATCTAACAAAGGAGAAAATGCAACATAATAAGACTGATATCAACTCTTAATGATGATAAGATACCAAGTAAAATCACAGAGCAAATCATTAACCCCTTTAATGTAACTTCATAATAGTCATCTGATAAAATTATGGGATGGTTGCATCAGGCAACCACAGAGGAATAACAATTTGCAGAATACGAAGTTGTACCTGTACTACGTTGAATTTCCATACGCTTTGCCCAGTGGTGCTCATAGTGGCAGCTGCGTTTCCATGGTAAGCATTCCTTAGAGAAATGATATCATGACAACCGGTGTATAATCTTGCCATCATAATTGCTAACTCATTTGCCTCAGTCCCGGAATTGGTGAAGAACACAACCTGGAAAAGCAATCATATTCAGATTGTAGACATGGATTTAACGTATAAACATTAGCATTGCAAAGTACTTTTACACAATCAGTGTATCTATTATAGAAGATAACCTGCCTAATTTTCTAGGCTGCTGATTTCACTTTTTATGGTTACAAGTATTGTGCATATAAGTTACTCATTTGTAATTTTCCAAGATACTGACCGCATTTCTTATGGATGGTCTGGACAGTTACATGTATTGTGTATAGAAGTTAAACTTTGTAGACATAACTCGATATGGTGCTCTAGATAATAAACCAGAGAGTAAAGAACTACCTTGAGATCACCAGGTAACTTAGAAGCAAGTGCCTCAGCAAAATCAGTAATTGCATTATTGAGGTATAAGATAGTCGAGTGCTGCAAGCGTTTGGTTTGATTTACGATGGCCTCTACCACATCAGGGTGGCAGTGTCCACAAGATACAGTTGCAATTCCTCCAAATGCATCAAGATATCGACGTCCATTGCTGTCAAATAAGTATTGCATCTTTCCATGTACCAAATGCAGCTGTACATAATAACCACAATCACGTTCACAATCTAAATATTAATAGTACCAAAATGAAATTACAGAATACTGAATCAGGTAATTCTCAAACTAGAGCTAACCATTACTGAATCTGAAGATGAAACTTTATACTGCTAAAATATGATCATAAAACAGACCTCAAAGTAGTTTGCTGGATTCTACTCTAAGCCTCACAATATTTACTAAGACTTTCTTGCGTCGACAATTCAGCATCAGGCAACTTGTACTACTTTTTATTTTCATTTTTGTATAATATTTCCAATACCTGTTTAGATTAAGACATACGGATTCCAGCATCGGAATAATACTTAAACTTGTCTCCATCCGTCTTAGATTATGTGTCATGTTTCTCTCTTACACGCGCCCTTAAGAAAATATTAATTAGGAAGAGTTTTGACTATTTCATCCTTATTTATTATCTTAATATATAATCTCTCTTCATTTATACTTACTTTATCTATGTGTCATTTCCCCATAATTGAGTTGTTTGTAGTATTCAAGAACAATTACTCTAAGGGGGAATGGGAAAAGAAAAATGATTTTTTATCTAAACTCTGAAATGACAAATAATTTGAGATTAACTATTTTATAGATCAACGACAACATACCCATTGCAATTTCAACAGATAAGTTGAAGAGACAGAGCACGTAATTAGATACAGCTAATTAGAAGTGAAAAGAAAGACGAAAATGAAAAGAAAAAAAGAAGGTTAAAAGAATCTAGTCACGTTACCTCCGCAGGAACACGCAAGACGAAAATCAGTAATTGGTTAGATAACATTAAATAATCATCCCAATACCACCAAAATCATTCAAAACATTATTAATTACGTCTCAATCTCAATTTTAACTCTATTTTTTTTGTTTTCCATCCGGTGTTCGGCAGAGTCCGGACTAAATCCTGATCAGGGCACTGCAGACAGGATTTTCTCTGTACCAGAGCTCAAACGCGAAACTCTAGTCAAGCAGCAGTTTCACCACTTTACACAAGCCAGTTGATTCTCAATTTTAACTTAAACCCCACTTAATTATACTACAAATTCTATTTTTTTTTAATTTTTCACTAAACAATCAGCTAATTAGTTAAAAGGAACTCACCGGATTTTTTTCATAGAAGTAAAACATAGAAGGGCTAAGAAACTCCTTCCGTTTGCTCAAAATTTCATCGGCGGAGGGTCCATTGTACGGCGGCGGAGAATAGTCGAAGTGAGGCATCCGAGGATTGATGATCATATCATCGTCCTTTTGGGATGCTAAGCCAAATTGAGAATAACAACGCTGCGATAAACCTCGCAACTCTCCTACCCATTTTGCCCTTGTTGTTACAAACCTCTGCATGTTGACGGTGACGACCGGACGCCGGAGAATTTTTTTACTGCTGCCGGCGATGGTCTGAGAAAAAGATGACGAGTAGAAAGAATTAATGTTGAAATAAAATGAAAATGGAACGTGGCTCACATGTATATATAGGGTGGGTTTGATATGAAAGATTTTAGTGTGTCTTTATCTTATAGTATAATCTCAAAATAAAATAAAATACTCCTTCTTATCTTTACTTATATAAGTACAATGTATTAAAGATAGTTATTAATTTTTATTTGACCAATTTGGAAAATTAATAAATAATTTATTATTTTATACCTATTTTATCATTACTATTAAATAGTATTAATTTTTAATATTTAAATAATTTATAATGAATAAAAATGATATAGAAAAATTATTTTTTTTTTTTAAAAAAAATGTCCAAAAAGGACAAGTAGAAATACGGAGGGAGGGAGTGTAGAATCTTAGAGCATGGGTATCAAAATGAGATAATAGTCTTTTTGGCTAATTTTTTGACACCTTAAAAGTGTTTTTTTTTTAAATATAAAAAGGGTGATTTTTTAAACAAAATTGGGGAGTTTGATTAAGTTTTTAAAAATAAATAAATATTTGTAAAGATAATAATAAAAAAAAATCAAAAGCTAGAAAATATTTTTTGAAAAAATCATTTTCTTTTGAGAAGTATTGAAAAATTCAAAAAATATGTTTTATTTTTAAAAAAATTGGGAAGTATTTAAATTTTTTTTGCAAGTAAAATATGGTTATTGTTTTAATATGATGGAGTGAAAGATGTATTAACTTATAGATACCTGGTTCAAGAACGTGAATATATAGGAAAAAATAAAACTAAATCACAATTCACAAGCAATAAATTTAGATTAAAGTAAATTTTAAAAATGAGTTAAAATTAAACTAAAATAAAGATCACACTAAAAATAAGTTAGGTTGGTTTGGCTTAAACTTAACCAATGCAAAGTTATTTTATGTCCAACCATAAAATTTGCAAAATTATTTTATGGCCAACCATAAAATTTTGAAGAGCCAATTAATTTTTGAGAAAATTACGTGCTAATATTTTTTTTAACTTATAGAAACTTTGTAACGTGTATTTGTAGTTTTTAAGAATAAGAAGAGATAATTGCTATTCCTAATTTAATGCTACAACAAATTATCAATTTATCTTAAATTAAGAATTCTTTTTCATCCTTAAACAAAAATAGCACAAAAAGAATATTAAATCTTTCCCTTTCTATACGAATTCAAAATATTCTAATCAATATTTTTTCTCTATTTCTATATATGCATGATATAAACTTCTTAATCTAAAAACTATGTATTTTTTATGATATAAATAATAATTTATGGCAAATTCAGATTATACACTCGCATGGTATACGTTTTTTCTTAATCTAAATTATACCATGTATTTTTATGATATATGTATAATTTATGGCCAAGTCATATATTGGATAAGTATTCATGATATAAATTATTATGTCGGAAATATATTTTTTTTGGTTAAAAGAATCATTTAGTATGAATAAATACTTTTAGTATATACCTGGTATAAACTTTTATATCTGAAATATGTCATGCATTTTTATGATATAAATATAATTTATTGCAAAGTCAGATTATTATTATACTTTTTTGTATAAATTTACGAGATACTTATTCATAGAATAAAATTTTTTTATATAAAAAATATATTTCTGTCAATTTTAAAAAAATTAAGGATATATATATAGTATAAGTTTTCTTATATTTAAAGCATACATATGTATTTTATGATATATACATTTCTGATGATTTTCATGTATATTAAAATATGCTATTTTCGTTAATGTTTTATATGTCAAGTTGATAATGAATTAATGTTATCGTGTATTGGTAATATACTCAATTAATAAAAAAATGTTTAGTTATTTTTTTTTTTCGTTTAAGTTTTGGGTCATATTTGACACGTGTATTCAAAATATGTACTTGGAAATTAAAATAATTAAATTCGGTGGCTATTTTGGATTTTAATTACCTTGTGAAACAAATCAAACTTTCGATTATTAATTTAGGAACAATTGTATATTATTATAACATTATTATTACTTAACAATGCATGAACATTGGTTGGGTTGATTGCTAAGAATTATTTGGAATAATATCCAAAGTACATTCAGAGTCTAGTCAGATATAATTTTGGTTACGTTCCCTTTACGTAATTTCAATTAATGCTTACTTCTATTGCTGGAAATAATATTGTACTATATTAGAATTATATTTAGTTAGGTATTTATTAGTAGTATGTTTTTGAGAAATTTATTTGGAACTCATAATTTGTTGGTAGCAAATTATTTGGAACTTATAATTTCTTTGTGTGTTTTACAGAAATTTAATCTCTTCACTATTGTCAAGATATACGAGTTATTATCTCTTATGATAAAACAAAAAAAATGATTCTATAACCGGGACAATGCAAATCAAATAACGGAACAAATTATACACAATGGACACTTATGCTTCCTTTTTGAAAGAATGATGCAAAAAAAGTTTCAGAAATCGTTTTTCAGATTTTTGATGTACATAAAATTGAGGCGAAACATATGAATTTATTGTCAATAAAAGATAATATAAATATGTACTATTATTATGCCTTGTCAAAAAAGTTATAACATCTCCAAAGTCAAAAAGATATTTGTGGCTTTAGAATGAGATCACAATAAAATGTAAACATGTGTTGGTTGATTGAAAAGAACATATTTTAAAAAAAATCTTTTTAGGAAAGAAATAACAATTTATACTTTATTAACAAATATGATTGAGATGGCATATGATATGTTTTTTATTAGGGGTATTCATGGGTCGATTTGGATCAATTATTGGTTAAGATTAAAATCTAACCAATTTAGTCGATTTTTAAATTATCAAAACCAAATCAAATAATATATACATTTATTGATTTGGGTGTTATCGATTTTGATTTGATTTGGTTCGATTATTCGATCATTAACCATATACAAAAAATAAAAGAAACAATTTATTCAAAACGTGAAAAAATGACAATAATCCATTCAAAACGAAAAATAGTTAGAATGACTGACATTACATAACTTTCGATCACTAAATTTACTATGAATAAAACTTAAAACTTCACTATTTTGACCTAGAAAGTAGAGACATGACATTTTTAGTCCCACAAAGAATTTTATAGACACTCATACATGAAACCAATAAGATAAATTCCCACCTTGGACCATTTTGCTTTCATAAGTAAATTATAGTAAATAAATTTTGATGAAAACATATACAAGATCTTTAAAATTGTTTATAAAAATAATATTTTATGGATTGTATATAATTTATCGGTTCAGTTCAGTTTTTTCTTCAGTTTTTTTTTTGAAAAAAACCATAACCAAACCAAATACTATCAATTTTTAAAAATCTAAAACCAAATAAAAGCAAATCCAATTAAAATCAATTTATTTAATCAATTTGGTTCATTTTTCAATTTGAATCCATTTTTATTCAAATCGTGAACACCCAACTTCTTATCTAGCAAAACTCAATATAAGAATGAGAGTATATCTGCATATGAGTTGTGGTCGAGTTGGATTGTATCGTTTCTTTTTAATTGAATTTATATTTTTTAATTAAAAATTTAAAAATAAAAAAGAGTAAAGATTAATACCCATTAGATATGGATTAGATCGGATTGGATCAAATCGAAACTTTTAAAATTGAATTTGTATTTATTAAATTTTAAAACTATATGAATAAAATGTTACCCAGTGAAATTTTTCTCCATTCTCCTATGTGGACAACTTACCTCCATTTTTCATTCGCATCTAAAATCCCAACACCTTTTTTAAAAAATAAATCTTATACATGTAGATTTGAATTAGTTGGAGATGCAAAGTGAGTCTCGAATATCAGATGAAAAATTGAAAAAGATATTTTTCTATTTATTTTTACTTACTCATTTTAAATTTTACATGTCTTTTACGAAATAATGACTAGTGTAAGTATTTTATTTTAATATTCATATTAATTAATTAACGCATTGTTTTAGGTCTTACAAATTTTTTTGGAGATAAATAATTTATGTTGAGGGTAAAGTAAGAAAAATAATTATCGTTTTGTAGCTATCGAACGTAATTAAGTTTAATCTCTTTTCTATTTATGAATTTTTTTATTTTTTTATATATATTAAAAGTGACGAACAAAAGTGAAAATCTATTTTTTGAAATAATGAACAAGTAAAAGTGAACGAACAGAGTATACTTGGGAGTCTTTTTGACATGCAATATGTAGTCATGATTTGAAATCAAATTGATTTAAAGTTGAAATTTTGTTTGGATATGCAATTTAATTTTTTTAAGTACAAAATCAATTTGAATTCTCAATCTGAATTCAGATGCTTTTCTATACGTAGTACAGGTCCATTTGAAGTATAGTTAAATGAGTTGGAACCCCATATACCTCAAATTGGGATGAGTAAAATATTGAAACACGTAGGGGAAAAGGGAGGAGGGATGGGTGGGGCAAAAAAGACCAAATGGAAGGTATCTCCTATAAGAAGTACTCCATACAATTAGGTAGTGATAGAATAGCACATGCATTTTTTTTGTTTTGATACTTGTCATTATTTGATTATTGAACATTTCCCATCACCAATTCACTCCTCCATTTGTCAATTTCTTTGTTTTCTATCCGAATATCTATATTGGAGTTCAACTATGTCAGTTTTGTGCTGGGTATGACTCTATTTGGAGGGTAGTGTTTCCTATCAAGGAATTTTTTATGTTCAAAGGTTCAAATCTGAAACATCTAATCAAGAGAAAGAAATAATTCATAAACATGATCCTTAACTTGGCTTTAGCGGATAACTATGCCCTCAAACTTTGGGTGTGCTCAAGTAGACGCTTAAACTGTACTCCCTCCGTTTCAAATTAATTGAATTGTTGAGGTGTTTCACACCCTTTAAGAAAAGAAGATTAAGACATATATTAGACATAACTTTCCATTTTTATCCTGATTAATTATTGCCAAATTTATGATTAAAATAACTAAACATTAATTAATAACTAATTCCAATACTAACTAATGAAGGGTAAAATTGGAAGAACATTCTAAAAATAGTCTTGAAAATTGAACAATTAAGTTAATTTGAAAAATGAAAAATGTCTCAACATTCAATTAATTTGAAATGGAGGGAGTATTAAATTAAACAAGTAGGCACACGTGTCCTATATGACATAATACACGCAAGACGCCACGTAGGACACAAAATTGCTATGTAGGGTGCCATGTAGGACGAATGTTTCAATTTGTTTAATTTTATACAAATTTAAGTAGCTACTTGTACACACCCAAAATTAAAGGTCATAGTTATCAGCAAACACTAAATTAAAAATCATATTTATATATTATGTTTAAGAGAAAAGTGCTTCGTTCACTGCACCATACATGTTGTCCTTTAGTGGTTCTTATTTGTCAATTGAAATGTTGTCGCCTAGCTAAAAGTTCCATATCAAAATAAGTTATTTTCACTTTGATACTCTGTAAATCTATATTGGAGTTAGTGAAGTATTATATTTTTACTCTTTATTAGAAGTGGCACTTGAGGGTGTACGAACACTGCTATATGCAGTTGTACAAAATGCACCAATAGTTATATATTTTTTTTAAGGATAATTTCGTAATTTTATCTTATTAGTCTATATTACTTTATGTCAACACCAATAGTTTGGGCTTTGTGGGCTTATTTGATTGGCTATTAGACACGTAAGTACTATTCTTTGATGTTAGATTTTTCTCCGCACAAACATAGGTCTGAGGGCATCTCCAACCCTACCCTTTATTTCACGCTTTAAATATAGAGTTCTCTATTTTTTTAGACAATTAACTCTAATTCAATTCTTTATTTTACTCTCTAAAAAAGAATCTTCTTTTCTCTTCTCAATATTATATTATTATTTCTATTTCTATTTCATTTTCTTATTTCATAATATAAATCCATTCTTTTTTTTTTCAAAATAATCACCCTATATAATTTTCTAAATTTTAAAGAACAACTACGAAAAAATGAAAAAAGAAATCAACAAGCACAACCGCAATCACAAACACAACAATTTTCTAGATCATACATTTTTTTCTTTTGAATATTGTTAAATCTAAAAACGACCTGCTGGATTACTAAATTATTGTTGTGATTTTAAAAAAACATTATGTTATGTATTGTATTGTTATCTTGTATTTAAATTATTATGTCATGTATTGTATTTTTAAATTAAATTTTTCATTTTTATCATTTAAATTTTGTGCATTCTTCGTAGTGAAAATCAATAATAATATCAAATTATCTCTTAAAGTGACGAAAATTGAAAAAAAGATATTTAAAATATTGTTAATTCGGGATGAAAGTAGTATATATTAAATAACATATTTTTTAAAATGTTGTACTATGTTTAAAGGGAATTACAAATATTAAAAATTTATTTAATAGACCTTATATGAAAAATAATATGTTAGTTACAAATAATAAAAATAGTATTAAAATAATGAAAAAGTGAAATAGAGAGGTGAATAGTTCTCTATTTTACTCTAAATCTAAAATAGAGTGAGGTTGGAGATGGTTTGATTGTCTATAATGGTGGTAAAAAACCTCTTTTTCTCCTACATTGTTTGAATGCCGGAACTCGGGTGGTTCGATTTGTATTTGGTGTTTCTATTGATTGATGTTTGTGTTATATAAGCCAACAAGAGTTGGAGCATATATGCTACTCCTATTATGAGTCAAGAACATGTTGCTTCTCTGCGATACTCATTTCAAACTCTTTCAGGCTTGAAAGCGCGTTTCTCCTCGTCGTGTCTGTATGTTTTAATTTGTCTATTGCAACGTGCTTTTGGTTATGAATATATCTTCTTTGAAATACTAAAATCTATTCTCTTGCTAATCAAATGAGGTAATTTATGCCATTATTGTGTTTGTTGAAATTCCCCACTGAAAAAAGACTTGTGTGTCGTGAAGAGAGCTTAGTACTTTAAAAAATGTTGGAAGTCTAATGAAATTGAAGTATGGGCTTTCCTCCGCTTATTGTTATCTTTTACTTTTTTATCTAAAATATTTTGTTCCCGTGTAGAGAAGGGGTTACCAGTTAAATGTTTTTAGAATTACCTTAATTTTATTGATCTTTTGTAATGGTATTTCATTTACTTGCATGTGTAATTCTACAGTAGCATTACTACTATTTATCTAACTTTTTTGTCCAAGTGAAACGATGTTCTGTTTCAGAGAAAAAAGTGGCAGTCAGCACTCTCTGTATTAAGAAACATTCGGTGGAAACCATTTTGATCCGTGGAGATAAAATTTTGACACTCAAGTCAAGGTACATGACTACATAATGACGCTAATAACTATATTAGTACTATTGTTTTCTGAACATCTTTGAACTTTTTTATGTTTTCGCACAAGATTGAATCAAATAGCAAGGGATCATGAAATTACTTGATCTCTCGAACTCTTTCGTGTTTGTGAATAGTAAGAAGAATGGAGTAAATGTTGCTAGCTATGCTCTTGTGGAAGTTCCCGCCTGCACCCAGGAAGCTATGATTGTACACTATAACTTGCATTAGCTATGCATCCTAGGCTCGATGTGTGAAAGTACTTGTCATGGAATCTTAAGACACTGAAATGGCTGAATTGAGAATCTCTGAGTACTTTCAATTGAAAGAGGTACTCTACGATTTTGCAGTGTATGAAGTTGAGAAGTCCTACATATTTTGATACATATAACAAGTGAGATTTTGAGGCCAAATATGTTTGAGTCATAGGAGATTGGTCAAAAAGTTGCAAAATTATTGAAGAAGTATATTTTGCTCTTATATTTCTTTCATGGCACGAATTGGAGTAGGTAGTTGCATCCTACATGTTCTGTGTTAGATTTCGCCTCATGAATCAACAATCGACTTCCCCATGTGTATGGTAAATACATTTTGATTATAATATGTTTGCGATTACGTATGAATGAAGTCGGAAGAGAAATAAGGAATTGAAACAAAGGGCCCATTTAAGAGAGATCACCATTAGTGGTCTGGCTAAACACAAAGCCTTAAGAATACGTAGATTCGTCAAATGAACTTTACATAAGCATCATTATAGGTGAATTGATACTCAGAAGGTTGAGATGTAAGTATCTTTATGAGAAAACCAGTTATTAAGAGAATACAAAAATTACCCGTTTGTCTACTGTTTCAAACAGTTGTAATGTGTCCATAAGTACAGAACATGTTTGAGGAAGAACATTGCATTAAACTATTATAAAAGCCTTACAAAGTCTGCTCTACATTTGGCCTCGACTAAATAAGCATAGTCTCTTCCTCTTTCTACTAAACTGTTGTTGTAGACTTCAAGTTTCAAGTGGTGTTCAGGTTTGTTACACACTTTAATGTTCTCTGAGTTCTTTTGTTTCAAAATTAAGTAATGTGGCAGTTAACTACTCTCCAGATTGAGCATGGATAAAACTTCTATTGAAAACAGAAGGACAATAAAACGAAAAGTGGGATAAGAGGTACAACCAAAATGGAAGGGGAAGTGACATAAAGGAGCACATGAAACGGTAAGACAAAAAAAGGTCCTTCTATGTGATTTTTTGTCAATTCGAATTTATGGATACGTCATTTAATCTATATATCAATTTAGTCCTAAAATTTTATTTTGTTTAGAATTAACAGATATCCAATATAATGACCACATAATTGACATGACCATTATATTGTAAATTCAATTTGCAGAGAAATAACATGTGTCGTACAAGAGACCTATGCTAAGTTGTAAGAAAACTAAATCAGAATTCATGATATCTTTTTTCTCCTGAGGAATCATTTTGTGGGTTACTACTGCAGATAATGAAGAATATAACTATATCTCCTTTCAATTTTTGGTACTCTTTCCAAATTTGATCAGATCATATGTCATGTATGAACAAAAGATCGATGTTGCCATCTTCCTTTGTTTTCTTTTAAGAAGGTTGCATCATATTTCAGGAGGAAGTAGTTGATAATCAATTGATGTTACTGAAGAATAAATCCGGGGAGAAAGCTATAGTGCTACTTGATGCTAAGATGTATCTACGTATAGATTTTTCGAGTCATTTATGTATATAAATTTGCGGCTTGTGATGTTCCATTATGATAATATTATCTATCATATCCTGAAGATTCACATGAGATATTATGACCAAAAACAGATTGTTCGAGCATTTAAATTAATGAAACTCTAAGTTTCTTTGTGATCAACTATAGAAAAAAAGGGACAAAAGTTTAAAAATGTATTATGTGTGATATCTTTTTTCAATTAGTAATTTTTCAACAGAAAAAAGGGAAGATAAATCTTTATATGTTTGGAATTTCTGCTTTGAGTTGGTTTAATTTACTCTTTGAGATAATTCAACTTCTAGGTAATGTGGAAGAATTGGTGGAAACTGCGAATTGTTTGATGTTTCCATGAAATTTGCAATGACATTAAAGTTGAAATTTTAGGTAATTATTTTCATGGTCATCTTTCTATTGTTTGTATCACATTTCAAGAAAATACAACCATTAATTTAGTAATTTCAACACGTTGAAGTTGCAAACTCAGAATAACAAGCAAGTCAAATTATACAAAAGAATTGATTTCACGTTCTCCAATTTCCAAGCCTTGAGGTATAATTCCACATTCATTCAGAACCTTCAAATTAATGTTAAAAGAATTTTCAGTTCTCGAGTTTTGTGTATTGATAATGGACAGTGACTGATTTTGGTGTTGTATTTGTATTGAGAAGTTGTTTTTGGATTGGATAAAAGTTGCAACTGTAGTATTGGAACACAACTTAGAGAACACTTCACCAATAAATTAAGTTTTTGTAGTGAATTGGATATTATTTAGGATTTTCCATAGGATAGTTGGAAGCAATAACTTAACACGATGATTGTTGTCATGCTCCTAATAATGAAAATCGTGGAATTGGAAGGATGATCATATAAGGATAAAATATGATGCTTAAGATCAATTTGGTAATCTTAGATTATAACACATTATACGATGGATAAAGTCGACAACAGGCTTATATAATATCATGAACTAAGACTAAACTCTACTCTATAATGTGTGACTTTTTCATCTGAATGTAAATTCCCTTAATAGAGCTAGGTATAATGCGTGATTGTTTTAGGACAATGAGGTTGGATGCAAGTAGAATAATTTTATAGTCTATTTCAGAACACATTTTAATTGCATTAGATAGTTCTTGTAATCTTTTAACTCAACTGTGACGTTCTTGCAAGGCTTTGGGCATAACTTTTTATACTCGAATGAAAAAGGAACATGATTTTTTGGAGTCTTCATTTTTTTTGGCCTTACAGAAACATTATGGGCTAATTATTTGGATAACAATTATGTTCTGCAAGGGAACATTTCAACTATCTAGCACTCTTTATTTGGACACTCCTAGCCTGACAAATATCTTTCATAGAGATAACCATATATCCTTGAGATCAAATTGGATTATGTCTTTAAAATTTGAAGACATTAAGTTATTTTTCTACACGTGAACCTATTTTTCTCCACATGATCAGCTCTATGTAACCCTATCAAGAGCAAAAAAGTTCCATTGCATACACCTATTAATTCGATGACCTACAATAGAAAAGGATGATGATCATTTGATGTACAATCAATCAAAAAACCTTAGACAGATCTCTTCGATCGGCGGACTCAGATTATGTTGATTTCTTGTGAATGTAAGTTGGTCTTGCAAATTGAAAATGAGTCAAGTTACCGAAGGTGACATACTATACACATCACCAGAATCATTACGGATTTTAACTTTAGCACCCATTCTTGCTTTTGAAGGATGATGTGCAATTATGAGATAAAAGCTAATATACCACTAGATTTATTTAGCTAGAAAATGCACTGGCCATGTTTCATTATATTGGAGAACTTTAATCTTATTGGCTGAAGCCTAACATAGGTAACGTTTTGTTTAAGAAAAAACATGTATACTTCAGATTTAGTGTTTCCTCTTTTATTTCTAGTGGTTCTGCTTGAGATTTGAATTTACTTTTATTCCTTTTCGTGTGCTTCTCCTCCACAAGCAGAGTTTTTTGTCTAGGAATGTGTAACGATAATATGTTGATTTGGTGTTTTTCTTGATATGTTGTGGTGAACTATAATTTATCCTACTGATATAGGAATGATATTGACAATAATTTTCTTCTAGTGTGACCGACGTTGTTTCTAATAAAATTAGTATTTGTCAACAATGAATACAATAATGGCAATCCTAATTTTCTCTTGAAGTACTTAGTTTTTTGTCAAAATGGCAATCCTAATTTTCTCTGTTATGTCAAAAGTAAAGAAAGTTACATTCTCTATTTCCTATTTGTAAATGACAAAAAACGGTTCGAGCCAATAAAATTAATTAGTCAACATATCGCACTAGAAGAAGAAGGGGTAGAAACAAATAAAACTATAGAAAACAACCCAACATAAAATTATAGAGAATAACACCACATAAAACTGTTCAAGGATGTTCACCAATCACTGCCACGAAACCTTAGCTGCAATAGTATTTGCTTAGATAATATTTAAAATTTCATGGCAAAGATAAACGATTGTAACACAATTACTTTTCAAATACTTTAGTGATGATTTTCAATTTCAAGCCAAAGGTGAACGATTAGAATACAATTACTTTAGTGTTGGGCCCATGCTCAGCACGGGCTTTGCGAATCTAGTAATATTAATATGCCAAAGTTAGCGGGGAGTTAGAATTTTAGTTTCTTGAAAATACAGCTTATAGTACTTCATAAATTATTACACATATTAAGTGATTTAAAAAAAATAATATAAATATAAGAGTTGAGTTAAAATTACTAAATTTTATCGAAATTGTAGGCAAAGCTCTAGCTCGCCCATGAGAAATACTTAATTGCACAATCATAATAATTTATCACGAATAAATAAAAATTAAGAGGAAAATACACTTAATTCAATCATGGTTACGTGATGAAATTTATATAAAATTACGTATTAGCATAGGACTTATTAATTTGGTGCACACACCGCACTCTTTTATATTTTTACCATTCTCGTTATAAACTAGTAATAAAGTTTTCTTGTTCAACTCCTCCAAATATTAATAAATAGAACGGACTAAACAATGAGATTAAAAAAAAAAAGAGGCACTAGCAATTAGAATATATGCCAAAGTTAAATGAGTAAAATACACCCCGGAATTCTCAACAAGTATAAGATGTTTTCAACACTTGATCTCTCGGCTTTTTATTACGAGTATCACGCTCCCATAAGAGTTTGAAACCACTTGCTATGTCATGTGACAAATCAAGGGTGTATCTAAGTTTCTTAGTCAAGTAGAAGGATGTTTTTAAGACTGTCAATAGTTTGACAACGAAACTAATAATTTGTGTCAAGTTTAGGGGTGTTTTCAACACTTCTCTTCATTTAATACTATAACATTAAAAAATATTTTAGTACAAACTATATCTTCAAAAGTTTTTCTAACTTCTTAAAATTCTACCTCAGATCAAAATCAGACAAACAAATTAAAACGATAAAAACATTAATAGTTAACAATCTTTCTAATGTATCTGCCCATTTCTCTTAACCACCTTCAAAGATGAAACATAAGCCAACTTTAAAGCAAAGCATGCAGGGTAACCTTGTTATCACTATCAAATATACACTCACTATGATAAGATATTGTAATATATATTATAGTGTTCGATTATAATGGCAATAATGATAGAGATCGACACTTTAATCATTTAATTTGATTGAGTTCTGTTGTATATAATTAATTCTATTAATTATAGCTAAGAGACCAATCAATCACATCACAAAGTTCAATAATATATACTAGGAAATAACGTTACCAACACCACTAATGAGATCTAGATGACGTTCTTATCATCTTATGTGTTCATGTCTACTTCCACCCAAACTTGCTGGTTGGCTGTATCTTTAACACGTTGTACATTATAATCATCAATGATTATAATGAGATAGATAAAAAATTTATTTACTTAATTAGAAATCTCAAATTTGAAATTCATAAGTTGGGCAACAATCCATTGAGAAATTAGCCATTGACGGCATTGGATACCCATTATTCCATTTCACTCTTTATTCCTCCATTATACGCTTGTAACCTATGTAACTCCTAAGGTCATTATCTTCACTATTTACTATCCCATTATCTTCCTATTCATTGCTAGGAAGACTTTCTCAACTATAAATAGTGGTGGTCTCATTTGGTTTGGATAATATACAAGGTTGAAGGGAAGTGTTCTTTTTTGGAGCTTTGGACCCAACTCTTGTCCAGAGTTTGTTGAGTTACACTTTGTGATTAGACTGTTATATCCTGGAGGGGACAAGTCAAAAAGGACTACTGCTGAATCGGTGAAAAACATTTACTGGACTTGAATCTCCTTAAAGAAAGCGAGATATCCGCGCCTCAATCTGAAGATATTTTTATTTCTTCAATTCTATTTTCAATTATAATCTTGTAATTTTATTATTTTATAATTTTTCACTAACATAAACGAAAAAGATTCTCCTAGCTATGAGGTATATTTTTTTTTGGTAGGAGCTATGAGGTATATGTTATGCCTAGACTTTAACATTTATGAATTCTTATAGCTATCTTAGTCAACAATCACATATTTATAACTTTTTAAATAAAAATATAAGACCTATGCAAAGTTTACTAAATTTCGGTGAACTCATAAACTATACTCTAGATTTATTACTGGCCTTACAGAGAGTGAATTTGATTAATCATAGAGACAAATCAAAATTTAAAAAGTTAAGCTTATGAGCTTTATACATTACTAAAAAAAATAATACTATTTTTCACTTTCAATGTAATTTAATGATTATTTTCATGGATATTTCGATTAAATCGGTGAGAAAAGAAAAAAGTGGTAATATTTTCATACAGAAAAATCAAGAAGTTCTCCATTACTTTTGTAAGAAACTATTTCTCACCGATATGCATTTTCCCTGTGAGCTAGTACATTTGGTGGAAAATCAGTGGAAAAATCAAGTCTTATAACATAAATATTTTTCCAGTGATTCGCAATGGGAAAAATCTCTATTTCTAGTATTAATATTTTTAATAAGTATTGATTTTTAAAAATATGTGTACATATTTAATTGATTTTTTTAGTATAAATACACTATTTAAGTAAAAATTATTAAGTTCAGACAAAATCCTACTTCTAAATAATTAGACGCCAAAATATACACGAGTCATCGAGTACATATAAAACAAAAAAAAATTACATATTTAATTGATTTTTTTAGTATAAATACACTATTTAAGTAAAAATTATTAAGTTCAGACGAAATCCTACTTCTAAATAATTAGACGCCAAAATATACACGAGTCATCGAGTACATATAAAACAAAAAAAAAGTTGCACACTATAGAATCATCCGTCAAATGGATTCCCATTAACTTGACAAAATTATTTTTAAACTTTGGATATGACTAATTTATGAAACACCAAGTTCAATTGATTGGTGTTCTTGTTTAATTAAAAAGATTCAAATTTAAAAATTAAGCTGAACTGATTTCCACCTACTTTAAGTCACTACACACTTAAAAAATATTCTTCTTTATGCTGATAAGTGATAACGCTGAGTTAATCGTAAACTTTCTTAATCATAGCTGCCCCCAACAAGTTTTGTTTAATTTAACGATGAAAATGTCACGTACGTACTCGTGTTGCAAATAAAGAAAAAATAATAATGAAATTTTAAAGTACGAGGATGAAATCGTCCAATTTTAAATGAGTACCAACATACATTGTTAAATTTGGTTCAAATTATTAGTACCTTCTTCAAACTATTGTTGGAAAAATATTAGAATCATGTCTGCTTCGTATTAATTTTGCTAATAATAATAATAATTACATATATCTATTAGTCTTATAACTGACGACATTCATTTGCTCTTATTTTTGATAAATATAATTAATTATATATTTTCATAATTTTCAATAACTACGCCTTCTCATAACCTTTGACTATTTGATACTTAACTTTTAACCCACCCCCCCACCCCAAGCCCCCCGAAAGTTGACGTGACAAGGAAAGTGAATACGCTCTTGTTTAGGCACGTGAAGGTGAAGAAAAATCAGCTTTTAAGTGAAATATTGTAATAACCTCATTTTCGAAAAGATACTTGAAAATATCATACTCTCTCCGTCCCATTTTATGTGGCACCATTTCTTTTTTGGTCAGTTCCAAAAAGAATGTCACATTTTCTTATATGGTAAGTATTTAAAGGTACAATTCCTCTTTTACCCTTATTGGTCCCACTTAATCTTAAAATAATACTCCAATACATTTATGAGGAGAGAGAAAAGTAAGTCTACTTTTTTAAAGGGCAATTTGGTAAACATTTCAAAGTCTTCATTTATTTCTTAAACTCCGTGCTCGATCAAATGTTGCCACATAAAATGGGACGGAGGGAGTAGTAAAAAGAAAGGAACAATATATTTATCTCTTCAAATAATAATACTTATAGGGGTCGTTTGGTAGAAAAATAAATAATGCAGGGATTAGTAACGCAGGAATTAGTAATGCAGGGATTAGTAGTGCAGGGATTAGTAGTGCAGGGTGTATTTTTTTATCAAGTGTTTGGTTCATTGCTTCTAACCTCATCTTGTGTTTGAATTAAAATTCTACAAAAAGCTTCTTTCCAATTATACCCTTGCATTATTATGAGATTTTTTTTTATGTAATCGATCAAGATAGATAATTGCCGGACAATATTATATTTTTATGGCCTTCTAACTAGCTAGGAGAAAAACAATTTTCTTGTCATGTTTGCTATTTTCTCACTTGAATTGTTTGAGGGTAAACAATTGTTATCTTAATAAATTAATCACTTAAAAAAGTTAATTTTCAATTTAAAATAGATAGATCATCTACTTTAAAATCGAAAAGACTATAAAAATAGTAAAATCAAATAAATCATCTATATTTACATATAAAAATTGCAAGGTGTAGTTTTAATGTGTATGTAATTTATAAATTGTTCAAAATACAAACAATTAGAAACCACATATAAATATTCAATTAAGATCACAAACGTCATGTAGTGACATATTTGCCTTTTCAATTAGTAAATGTTAAACAACTCACATTTTAAATATTGTATTGATATGTATTGTATTTATTTATTAACAAACAACTCTCTCTAAATAATAAAATTTGTAAGCTAATTTATTTAAATAAATTTACTAGTACAAATATAAAACATAAAATCAAGAAAATAAATAAAATGATTTGAGGGATATTTTTGTCTTTACATAGATAATCCCATGGTATTAAATCCAAGGCCAAAGTCATCTACGGCCCCTCAAAGTTGTCATCATTATTCATTTAGACACCTCAACTACACCTAGTACCTATTGAACACCTCTACCATCCCAGATTTGAACCGTCTAAGCATTTTTTTTTATCACTTTTCATAAACTGTGTGGCGCGTGTATTTAAGCTCCCCACGTGTATAGAATGACCATGTGTATTTGTAAATGTCTTAATTGGGGAAGATTCCTAAATCGTTAAAATTGACAGAACACTTCTCTCTCTCTCTCTCTTTGCAATTTCTTCCAATTTGAAGCTCTCCATCTTCGCGATTTCCTCCAGATTGAAGTTGGATTTGTCTTGTTCGTGTTACAATCTTGAAGATTTCCTTGTGTAAGTTAGGATCGTTAATGATTTTTACATGCTTTGTTAAATGAATTTCAAAAAGCTAGGGTTTTGTAAAAATATAGGGTTTGTGATTTTTGCGAATATTTTATCCCGTTTTTACTATTGCCCAGAAAATATGCTTTAAAGCTTTGTATTTTAGTTGTTGTATGGGCTATATAAGTATATTTCGTTATCTTAAGCTAGGGTTTGTTGATAATTTGTAGGGCTAACAATTGACTATGAAGGAGATTATATTTACAAAGATTTACCATGGTGGAATCTTATCCGAGATATCTGTCCCTACTTATGTTGGAAACTGTGTGCCTGCACTCAGGTATATTATTAAGGACCACTTTTCTATTTTGGAACTACTGTATTATACTAAAGAATTGGGGTATGAAACTGTTGGAGGCTTTTATGTGAAGGGTTTATTGAATAAAAAATGGGTCCTACTTACAACTGACCAACATCTCCTACACCTAATTAAAGACTTAAAACATGAGGACACTTTTGAAGTATTTGTTTGTCATGTATTAGATGAACCTTTACTTGACACTGAGGGACCTAGAGGCTATCTAACTAATGTTGGTGGTGAAGGTGTTGATGTTGACCTTGGTGAAGAGGGTGAGACTGTTAACTTAGGTGGAGAAGGTGAGGCTGTTGACCTAAGTGGAGAAGGTGAGGTTGTTAACCTTGGTGGTGAGGGTGTTGATGTTAATATTGGTGAAGAGGGTGTGGATGATAACCTAAGTGGAGAAGGTGTGGATGATAACCTAGGTGGAGAAGGTGAATCTGATTTCTTGAGTAGTGATTCAAATCTAGATATACCTTCAGAAGATGGTTTAGATATTGATGAGGAGTTGAGAGCTTTTAGACAAGAAAGAAGAAACAAAAAGCAGAGAAAAAAAGCTACTGAATTTGAAGAAATACCAGTTGGAGAGGCTGATGGTATAGATAGAGGCTTTGAGGATATTGGGAAAAATAAAACTGACAAATATGCAGGAAAATTAGGTGAAGATGAGGATTATATTGATAACTCTGACTATTGGAGTGATGATAGTGATGAACAACTAGATGCGGATGCTGTTAGGGGAGTAGATATACCTGCTAGAAGGAGAAGCAAAAAAGTTAGGTATGATGAGGATTGCGAAGTTTCAATATTTAAGCTTGGAATGGTCTTTGAGGGTGAAAATCAGTTCAGGAAAGCAGTGACAGATTATGTTGTAGAGTACAAGAGGCAGATAAAGTTAAGACCTAATGAAAAACATAGAGTGAGGGTGAAGTGCAAAAATGCTAACTGTAAGTGGTTGTTATATGCTTCCATTAACAGGGACTCAAGTGATTTCATTGTGAAAAACTACCATCCTGTTCACAAGTGTATTCCATTAAACAGGAACAAGTTGTGTAATTCAAAGTTAATTGCTAGAAAGTTTAAGGACAAAATTGTATCTCAACCATACATAAGGATTTGGGAAATTCAAGATTTGGTTAGAAAGACATTGGGTCTTTAAGTTGGTGAGACTCTTTGTTACAGGGCTAAACAGAGGATTATGAAGGAAGACATGAGTGATTAGAAAGTGAAATTTACCAGATTATGTGACTATGCAGATATGATCAAACAAATTAATCTTGAAAGCTCTTGTTGGGTAAAAATTGATAAGGAAATTGAATCAGGAAAGAACCTTTTTGTGTATTTTTATGTGTGCTTTCATGCATTTAAGCTAGGATGGTTGGAGGGGTGTAGGAATATAATTGGATTTGATGGTTGTTTTCTCAAGGGAGCTTGTAAGGGTGAGCTATTAGTTGCTGTTGGAAAGAATGGGAACAATCAAATGTATCCCATTGCCTGGGTAGTTGTGGATACAGAAACAAAACATAGTTGGAGCTGGTTCATAAGGTATTTAATTGCTGATCTAAACTTGGAAACTGGTGAAGGTTTGATTGTAATGTTAGATATGCAAAAGGTATTGATTACACAATTTTTTATATTTTAGTTTTAATTTGATCTTTACAACTTCAATTACTTATTCTGTACATATTTTTTGCTAGGGACTTATTCTTGTCTTGTCAGAGTTGTTACCAAATGCTGAGAAAAGGATGTGTGCTAGACATATATGGAGTAACTGACATGTGAACTGGAAAGGAGAAGAAAGAAGGAAGCAATTTTAGATATGCTCAAAGGCCTCCTTTGAAGTCAAGTTTGGAAAAGAAGTTCATGCAATGTCCAAGCTAGGTAAGAAGGAAATAACAGAGGACTTGCTACATTATGATCCCAGAAATTGGTCTAGGGCTTTTTTCCAAACTCACTCCAAGTGTGATGTTGTAGAAAATAACACGTGTGAGACTTTCAATTCCTGGATCTTAGCTGCTAGACATAAATCAATTATTACCATTTTAGAGGATATTAGGCATAAAATGATGAACAGACATATATACATGATCAAATTTGCTGAAACATGGATATCAGACATTGCACCTATGGCAAGGGCAATACTAGAAAGAAACAAGGAGTATTCAAATAACTGTAATGTTCAATGGAATGGGTTGAATGGTTTTGAGATTAGTGAGGGGGAATATTCATTTGTTGTTGACTTGGAGAAGAAGCATTGTGACTGTAGGTTGTGGATGTTGAGATGTATTCCTTTCCCTCATGCTATTTGTGCTTATTATTACTTGAATCAAGATCTTGATCAACATGTAGAGCACTGGTATAAGAAGGAAACATTTCTCAAGGCTTACAGTCATTTCATCCAACCTATTCCCAATATGAGGATGTGGCCTGAAATTACAAATCCATCAATAGAGCCTCCAAAATCAAGAAAAATGCCAGGCAGACCTGGCAAGAAGAGAAGAAAGAGTAAGGATAAGCCACAAAAATGAGGGAAACTTTCAAGAAAAGGAGTAAAGATGACATGCTCCATATGTAAGAAAACTGGTCATAACAAAGCTGTGTGTGCAAGAGTAAGTAATACTTCATATTCACATTTGTAAATTGCTTAAAGTTTATATATTATATAATCATATATTTTATTTTATGGTGACATAGTATGGGAGGGGGAGCACTTCTCAACCTACAAGTCAAGGAAATTCAAGCCAACAAAGTTATTCTCAAACAGGAGTAAGATTTGATTTACATATTCATTTGCATTAATTTTCATTGTATAAGTTATTCATATCTCCTTATTTTTGTTCAATAGGTTAGAACACAATCAAGTCAACAAAGTTTTGTTTGTGCTGATACCACTGCTGTGCCAAGAACTACTCAAACAGCAGTAAGATTAGATTTAATAATTTATTTGCATTTTCTGATTGTTCTACAAGTTATTCATATATCCTTATTTATGCTATATAGTCTACAATGGGAGGTCCATCACATTCTACTTTCAGAACCGCATATGCAACTACATAATCAAGTCAACCAAGTTCTATTTGTGTTGACACAGAATCTGTACCAAGACCTTTTCAAAATAGGGTTCAAGTTGGGACTGGAAGAGGATTGAGAAGAAAAAAAACTAATGCAAGAGGGACCCCATTTGTTACTGAAAGTGATAGTTCTTCTAGTCAACTGCCACCTTTATCAGGTCACAAAAGACCATACAGTTCTGCCTCATTTGCTGCTGCAACTGGAGGTAACAGAAGGCCTGCAACTGGTTTTGGTGTTTACTCTAATCCTACAATTGGAGCCCAAGTATTTAATGTATGTTTACTCTGTTTTGGTGTATATTCTGATAGCCATATTATGATCTTACCTTATCTTACACTTTCTTTCTTATATTACAGCCTGGTACATCAAGTGAGAAGATTCTACATGGGCCAACAAAATTGAAGAGTGATTCACCAACTAATATAGACATTGGCTTTAAACCTCGTGGCCTAAAATGGAAGGGAAAAGATGCAGTCGGCACCTCACAGTTGCAACAAATGTAAGCAAACAGGAAAAACTGGAAGTAGTTCATTTGGAAAGTTGTTATGATTTTGGCCCATGTTAAAAGGGTCTTCAACAAGCTACTCTTTAGTTTATTTTGAACACTCGTGTAATGTATTTTTGAACCATGCTTTTGTGTTAGCAAGACTATGTATTTTTGAACCATTAATGGTTTTTTATTACCTCTCAATGCATTTGTGTTATGTATTTTTCAACCATGACTTTGTGTTATGTATTTTCCAGCCATGCATTTGTGTTATTAGCTCAGTTTTTGAACAACTACATAGGGCAAGTCGATTCCAGAACTAATTTCAGAACACAGGGCAAGTTAGAAAACAGAGGCAAGTTATAAAAGAGAAACTGATCAATTCACACTGGAAGTTACAAAAGAGACACTGGTCAATTCACATTCAAACTTCCAATTTGATACAAAACATGAGCTTAACAGACTAATTAAGTACAACACTAATTACGTGAAATAGCCTCCTAACTACTGCAAAACTAAACAATTAAGTACTACAATCTTGAACTACTATGAACTACACAATATTAAAGAACCATTTTATAGTTAGCAGACAAAGAAAAACAATCACAACTCGGTTAAATTTGACATTTTCCCAATCCCTTTGGAGTTTAACTTCCTTGAGCTTCTTGTTCAATACCATCATCTTCTCTTCATTTTCATTCAATTGAAATTTCAAAGAATCCCTTTCTTCTTCAAGTTCTTTCATTTTTCTCTTTAGTCGATCAATCGGATTATGACCATCATTCATTAAGGATAATTCATCAGCATTTTCAAGTGACGGATCAATCCATCTAAAATAGCCACATCCACCATTTTCCTACAAACCACATACAGTAATAAATATACAAAAATGTTGATTTTTCAAATAATACAATAACAATAGTTTTTGTTCGAATAATTACAAACATTTGATGCTTTGCATCCAAAAAATCGACGACCTGGGTTCAATGGAATCCTCGAAGTTTTTAGTCGACAATAATAACCACAGTTACATACATCGACTTCCTCGATATTCACTGAACTTTGCGACATTTGATAAAACACAAATGATTTAGAAGAGAGAAACGTTGGATATTTAGAGAAAGAAGAGAGAATTGAGGATTAGGGTTCTAAAATGGATTTGGGGAAAGAAGAATTGGGGATTTTAATGTTAAAATATCCATGTAAAAATTTTAACGTTGGATGTCTTAAATGCAGGCTAAAAAATGGGAGAAAAAACAATTCACACGCCCGATTTGCGTGAATCACAAACGATTTGCCATGTAGGCAAAAAATGCGTAGACGGTTCAAATCTAGGATGGTAGAGGTGTTCAATAGGTACTAGGTGTAGTTGAGGTGTCTAAATGAATAATGAGGACAACTTTGAGGGGCCGCAGATGACTTTGGCCTAAATCCAATGTATTACTAATACCATCACATGGAAGGTATTAGTAAGAGACCGGTGTCAAAAGGGCAAAAAAAATTGTCAAAAAATTTGAAAGGGCACATCAATTTTTTTTTTAACCAAAAAGGTAAAATCGCTCCTGAGGGAGCGATATTCTTTGGAGAAAATTAACTTCGTCTACTCCGTTAAAATAAACAAAAATCGCTGCCCCAGCAACAATTTTATCGATTTTTTATTGTTTTTCTCTTAAAATCGCTGTCTTAGCAGCGAATTTGTCAAATTTATTTATTTTTTTAAAAAAATTGCTGCACCGGCAGCGATTTTGTCAAATTTTAATTATTTTAAATGGCTGCTTCAGCAGCCTTTTTTTTTTTAAAAATAAATTAATATCGCTGCAATAGCAGCGATTCTCTTTTATTTTTTTATTTTTCTTTTTAATTTTTTTCCAAAACTTCTTTTAAAAAAAAAGTTTAAAGACAAAACGCTTTGAAAAAATAAAAGTTTTGGAAAAACTTTGGAAAAAAGTTTTGGAATAAAACGCTGCTCAGCAGCTATTTAAAAAAAAATAGGGAAAAAATTAAAGAATTTTAAAGAAAATCGCTGCAATTGCAGCGACTTTAATTTAATTTTTTTTTGTAAAAAAAAAGAAAAAACGCTGTTCAAATTGCAATTTATTTTTTTAAAAAAGAAATCGACAAAATCACTGCCGGTGCAACGATTTTTTTTTTTTGACAAAATCGCTGCTGTGGAAGCGATTTTGATATATTTTAACGTAACGGAGTAGACAGAGTTAATTTTCTCGGAAGGATATCGCTCTCTCAGGAGCGATTTTACCTGGCCTTTTGGTTAAAACAATAATTGATGTGCCCTTTTGGAATGTTTGACAAATATTTTTGCCCTTTTGGCTTCGGACTCGTATTAGTAATACCTCCTATAATACCATGTAGGGTGTATAACTAATCCATGGATTAGTTATACTTAGGCCCAAAAATTCTATCAAACATAGTACTAAATAATATCATAGATAATACATTGATTATTTCTCCTAATACCTCCTACCAAACGACCCCATATTGTTATATATAGAAGGGGATGAACATAGTAAGTATTATTTATCATTTTTAAAATATAGTATTTTACCTTCACGTTTGGTACATAATGCATCATAGAGTTAGGTGAGTTTGTTTTCTTCTTGGTATAATTGTAGTTTTTTAATTTTATTTGTAAAGCCAATAGAACAAAAACAACTCTTTTGGAAGTCTCAAACAAAATAGCAGAAGTATCACGTGGAAGAAAGATGGAATTTCCTCACCAACCAGGCAATAGTAATTATCCGGTGTCTTCCTCATCAACATCATTATACATGTGAACAAAAGAGAAACACCAATTGATTATTGGTGTTATTGTTATTTTAATGGACGGATAGAATTCCTTCCTCCTTAATCACTAGTTAAGATTTTGGATTTGACTTCCCTCTTATAAACAAGTCTTATAATGTCATGTGATTTTTTTTTTTTAATAAGCCATCACCTTAGGTTGTGAGCCTTTGATGTGGGGGTTAGGTTTGACCCCTACCATGTCAATATATAACAAAAGTTATAATAGGTTAGAGGCGGACATGTACATTACCTCTAACCGACTAGTACTAAGAGTAACACCAAAAAAATTGATGAGAAGGAGTAGCCTATACAAGATTCTTGTCCTAATCAAGAGTCATACTAACTTACAAAAAGGTTACTCTTTTCATATCTCCTCCTCAATGAAGGGAGTTACCATTTGTCTAGTAGAATTAAACCTTTAACCTCGCTAGACAGTTCTTGATAGGATAGGTAGAAGGTTCCACATCCACTAGTAGAAACTAGTTTGGCTAGGTGGTCAGCCACCCTATTTGCTTCTCTAAAGCAGTGAGATATATGAGCATTAACATTGCTAAGAATTTTGGTGGTCTCCTTGATGATAGGTTTCATCTTGAGATTAATTGGTTGTGTCTTTACTGATCAACATGTTAGCAATCACCATGGAGTCAAGTTCAATATGTATATTGTTGAAGCCATCAAATTAATAGATCTGTACATATTCAATATTCAATATCAAGTGAAAAATAGATGACAAGATGCCGCTTTCAACTATGGTTGGTAAATGGAAAACAATGCAATTTAACGGGCTAAGGGTATTAATATCCATCTTTGGGCGAAGTTTTTTTTTTGAAGTTTAAATGTTTGCTGAATAACTTTAAATGTATGTGACTGAAATTGAAAATCTACGTCTAAATTCAGATACTTTTGTTTGAAGTATGACTTTTTGAAGGTCAAAGATTAAATATTTTTTTTGCAAAGGCACATTGGTGAGGAAAGCAGACTAGTGTGTTTATACGAAAACAATTTGTCCAGCTGTTATCAAATACTGGATACTAGTTAAATATTTTTGTACAAATATAAGTGAGGGTTATCAAATAGAATGCTCATATAATTTCTATCAATTTAACTGGATATATCAAATTACTTTATCTTTCGATGCATAAAACTTTAAGTTCATGAAAAATTAAGGTATAAGACTTGTATATTCAATAAGTATATCATGCCAAAATACTAGGAGGATTGAAAGAAGAAAACAATTTGTGTTTCACATGATAAAGTTCACTTATAGCTGTGGTAATTTTGCCAAAGAAAATCAACTTAATTGTATATCTTTTGCATACTCTCTATAACAAATTAATTATTTGGATGAGGTATATATAGCATAATTCACATGATATGCAAGCCTAAATTGGTTCATAATAATATTCATTACTAATGTACGTATCTACTTGTGTTAGGTCTGTAACATGCTTCCTCATGTACAAACTTTATTTTATAATTTGAATTTTTAATTCGACATTTTTTGTATGTATTAGAGGATATAATTTTTAATTGCATGATATAACTTATTGTTTTTGATGTTTGTTGGACACAATTTTTTTTTTTGCATGCAGAAGACAGGAAAATCAATGTTTGATTTTTTTCTATATAGAAAAATGTTATTGTAGATGTTGTTTTTCTTATGTTGAAATTTTTTATTTTGTTTCTCACTGATAATAATTGTGTGAGGTTCCTTTTTGTTACACGGGTAGATAAATCCAAATTTTACATTTTTGGATTTACATATTTTGGGTCCACTGTGACAATATTACCCATTGTTTTATAGGAATTTAATGAAGAAGAAAAAAAAATATTTCTCTCAATATTACTCATTTTTTGGAAATATTAGACAACACTTTCTAGTGCTTTGGATGAACAACACTTTATAACTCTTTAAACCGTAGAACTTGAAAATCGATCAAAGTAAAATATTTTGAATCTTAATTACTATTGGAAGCTTCCATAAACAGACTATTTGTATATATTTGACAAAGTAAACAACAAGAATCAAATTCTTTTTTTCAATCACTCCCAATAAGCCTTCTATTCATTCAAGCAAAATTTATGCAAACATAGTCCCCTTTTTCCAAAAAAAATAAAATTAACACAATAAATATGAGATTTAACTGTGTGTTATTACTTTGACGTATTCTCCATTTCTGATTTACGCTTCGAATTAGCAATAATCTTGAAAACTTTCGGATTCCCTTTAAATATTATAACTCCCATCAAATTGTAATCATCATACATGATCCAAATAAATGTTGGGAAAGGCGATGCACTAACAAGAATGTCAGATAGGATAGCAGCGGAATAATACCCAAATCTAAACTTTCCCTTTCAATTTGAACCAAGAGAAGACAAACCAAATCAAGCAATATGAAGAATGGACAGCAAGTATATCAATCAAACTAAAGCAACAAGATAAGAATAACCCAATCACACAAGACACAACAATTTACGTGGAAAACCCTTCGATGTAAAGAGTAAAAAACCACAGGACCAAAAGCTCCACTATAAACACCAAGAGTTACAAAATTGTTCTCCAAAATTGGCCACAAAACAAGTGCCAAACAACGAGCAACAACAAATCAAGATTGCACCAAAACTAGAGAATTAAAGAAGAGATTTCACCAAAAAACGCGCTACTGTTCACGCCCCAAAATCAGAAGCTACAGACCTCCAAATCCGATCTCCACCGTTTAATTGCAAGAACCAGATGTTTAGAACTCCCAGTTCAAATTTGAGCACGATCCAACGGTTAACGAAGCGGCAAACTCTGTCTGAAGCGGACTGCCTGAGCAGAAAATTTCCAGAAGCAAAAACGAGATTTTTTTCTCTTTTTCTCTCAATCTCTAAAACGAAACTCTCTTGATTTTTCTCTCTTGTGTTTCTGAAAATAAGACCAAATAAGCCTTATATATGCCACAAAATATTTGGGTTATGGGCTAAAGTGGGCTGGTCCTAATAAGACTTTTATTGGAAAAAAAATCCTAAACCCAATAATAAAATTATCACAATGTGCAACAACTTAAATCATCACAACCATCCATGAACTTCGTGGACAAAAAGTAATCGTCTCAAATTTCTTATTGAATGAAAACAGTGGATTTTTTTGTAATGCATAATGTTGAGTAATTCACATGAAAAAGTGGGCAGGAGATGAGAAGATTTCAAGGAACCTAAAGAAACATTCAGACAATGTATTTCTACATTAACCAACAATATTGAACTACATTATGAATTTTGGTTATGGTTTACTCAAATTTTGCATTCTTTCCAACACAGCGACACACAAAATCTGCTCTACCTATTCTTTTAGAACCTTCCTAATATCGTCACAACTCCAAAATCGTCGATCTTTTTCCATGCAAAGTGTCCTCACCTCCTTTAATTAGAATCCACACTTCTGGTATAATCACAATTTTAAATGTCTGCTGAATTCTTTCAAGGTCAAGGGCTCCGATATGGAGGTGTTAAGGCTTCCACTGGAAAAATTGCCAACTTACCACGACACAAATCAGATACCTCCCGCTTCAGAAAACTTATAGTAGGGAAATAAGAATATTTGACAAGAATGGTTAAACTAATGCTGATAAAACAGTTATATCCATGTAAATAGAATATTCGACTTGAAATGATTTTGTCCAATAAACTTTATTAATGAATTAATTGATATAAATTTCACTCATTTCTTATCAGATACCCATTTATATCATATAAATATCAAATGCCCAAATTTAATTTTCTTAACTAATCATGTAACAACCATGATAACAAGATAACTAGTAGTATTTATATTTTTCAAATTATGATATGAAGATATCAAAATCACTCAAAATTTTGGACCAATTGAAATCTCAATTTTTTAAAAATTATTTTATTAATCAATTCCATCCACACCCAAGATATTTTACTTCTGGAGTGAGGAGTGTTGGACTTTGATCCCTACCTTATATAATATTGATTAACAAGTAATACAATGAGGAGATATAAATCAAAACCTGGAACGACCACAAACATTATTAACAGAAGATGTGCAAGCACATAGTGAATAGTTACTTTTACTACATAGGCCAGCAAAGGTTGTTTGAAATTTGTGTTACTGTGAATTGTTTTATATATATGCTCTCTTTTAAGGTGTCCTTTTTCATGCTTAGACTACTTGAGAACAAAAATTTCTACTGATGATATGGCCATGAAGTAATTTCATATTCATAGTCCATTTACTTGATGTTGTTGTTGTACCCTTAAACCTAATGAATATGCTCAACATTTGTTCTTACAAGGTAAACTGGACACTAAATTTTGAAAATTTATCAACATGACTTGTGGTGTACTGGTGGGAGTGTTTCACCCTTAACCAGAGGTCTCGGGTTTGTTCCCTGGGTATGGAGAAAATTATGTTGGGAGCGCTACCCCTGAATGGGCCCTGCAGAGCGCGATCCGGATTTAGTGGGAGCTCCAATGTGGGCTCCAGACAGAGGGTGGGAAACCAAACGAATAAAAAAGTTCGAAAATGTTATTTCGACTTTGTGGCATCAAGGTTAACAATGAGAATTTGAGAGTCAAGATTATTTAATTGTGACTTATGGATCTTAAAAACAACATGAATTTATTGAGGAATCAAAACAACAAGATACAATCTCTCGATAATTAACAAATTACCACACAACTCTACAAAGTCTCTCCATTCACAATTAACTCATTTTATGTAACAGAGGCTCTTGAGTAAAAATCACAACTATAGTGAAAAACAATCAAGTTATTGATGATCAACATTATCTTAGACGTCCACCTTCCTGCAGTTTACGCGAATATGGCCTTGATTCCCTGTCAATGGCTTGATATTTCCCATCTTAATCATAGACTCGGCAAAATCTTTAGAGAAACTCCCGAGGCTGATACTATATTTCTTAACAAGATTATCTGTTTGACCACCATTAAATAGTGCTTGATCAGAGTGCAAAAGTCCTTTCTTGGACACCAAGTTACTAAAATATTTTGAGTCGAAAAGAGCAGGTGTCTTTTGATGCAAATTATGCCAATAAAGAATTTAGCAGGTCAAGGCTTATCCCGACCTACCCTTCCCAATTTACAATAATCCTAAATCTATCAGCAAGACATCTTTGAAGTATGGCAACACGACAATGTTTTTAGGTTTAGCAACTCTCAAAAGAATAAGGCAGACATTGACAAACTCTAACAACACTCTTTTTTTTTTTTTTTAAGTAATGCAATTTACCAACTTCCCTGATCCTTTTGAAGGATAATATTATTGTATCCGGCACTAATAATGGTGGATGCCAATGCTATGCATCATTGTAAAAGTAATCGGGAAGGGGATTACAGTGTGGAGAATCGAACCTTCACCAATAATGTCGGAGGTTAGGTGGTAAACCAACTGATAACAAGAGAATATGTTTGAGTTTAGAAAGTATTTATTTTCTACAACAAATAGGAAAAGGGGCTAGTAAAACACGATATCCTTTTTAACAAGTGCTCCTGCACATATTTGAAATATAAAATAGATAAAGTGTAAGAAGAAGGAAATTAAACCAAAAAAGAAGAATATATTCGAAAAATAATATTAAAATAAAATTTTGAAAGATCAATGTAATTATCAGAGGTATTCTTATTTGAGAATTGAAATCTTCATATCAATAATTATATTGAATTATATGCTGATCGAATAATTTGAGACTTTGGTATAATCAATACAATTAATAGTTCGTCCCAGTCTGTATAACAGGGCACTTATTTATTAGTTTTTCTTTTTGCATAAGTAGACAAAAAGCGCTTTTAGAAGAAAAAGAAAATAAATTTACCCTCCTCTTTGACTTTTATTTGAAGCTATTACTTTTTACTTTTGTTGATAGTCGAATGATGAAACAAATGATTAGGATTTGAAAACTGAAGAAAGATATAACAATTTTCTCCAAAGGTATGACCAAAAGGTTTACTTCATGATAAAAACGGTTTAATTCGATTGATATTATATTATATGAGGGAGGGAAGTAATCGTGGATAATATTTTATATTGGGGCATCTAACAACTACTAATTGACAGGCCAAACAAAACTTAGTATTCCTTCGTCTTAATTTAATTTATACGATGTAGTTTAATTGATGCAGTCCCTCAATTTTTTACGATTTTTATCACAAAATTCGAAGAATAAGATCGATTTTTGAAATGCAAATTTGCAGTTGAAGAGTATAAATAAAAATGATGAAAATATTTCATGAAAGAGCATGTGAGGTTGAGTGATAGAATTGACCAAAGTCTTAGAAAATACCTGGGTTCGATTATGAATACCTACATTTTGTATGTATATCTTTGAAAAATCGATCGACCCTGTTCGTCGGTTTCACGAAATCGGCAATGTACACACTATAGTCAGTCACCGTTGATTTTCACTCATTTTTAGTAGTGATAGACTATTGTAAAACGTCTATTAGAGGCCTAAAGGTACTGTTGCAAATAGATGTATTTTGTGGCCTATATATGGCACTCTATTGAAAATAATATATATGTTTATTCTTGTTGCATATGACTAATCATTTATTATTGTGATCATGCATTCATAGTCATAGTCATGGAATGTGATGCCAATGTAAAATTTTGATTTGCATGCTTGAGGGGGAACTATTTTCGGTGGATATATGAACCTCACGAGTCCTCCATGGATCCTATCTCATGACAACTTTGCATATAATTGTCATTTGCATCTTTTCTTGTCTAGTCACCTTAACTGATGCTCTTGTAATAATTATTTATTGAAATTCGAAATTCTGATTAGTTATCTTATCCTTTTTTCCCAGAAAGTAAATCAAAAGGAAATAGGAACTCATGCATTCATTCAAAACACATCTTGGATTTATTAAGCAATCAAAACAACAAGATACAATCTCTCGATAATTAACAAATTACCACACAACTCAACAAAGTCTCTCCATTCACAATTAACTTATTTTATGGAACAGAGGGTCTTGAGTAAAAATCACAACTACAGTGAAAAACAATCAAATTCTTCATGATCAACATTATCTTAGACGTTCACCTTCCTGCAGTTTACGCGAATTTGACCTTGATTCCCTGTCAATGGCTTGATATTTCCCATCTTAATCATAGACTCGGAAAAATCTTTAGAGAAACTCCCGAGGTTGGTACTATATTTCTTAACAAGATTATCAGTTTGACCGCCATTAAATAGTGCTTGATCAGAGTGCAAAAGTCCTTTCTTGGACACCAAGTTACTAAAATATTTTGAGTCAAAAAGAGCTGGAGTTGGATCGAGTGGAGCAAGGTTGGTATTGCCTCCACTGCGTGGACAATTGGCTTTGCGTTGGCTTGCAAAAGTGGAGTCGATGTTAGTGTCATTGTAGATACGATTCCTGAAGGTGGAACATTGAGCAAATCCTAGTGTGTGTCCTCCAGAGAGAGCGACGAGATCTTTCTCATCCAATCCTTGCTTCTTGAAGTTGTTGATAAGTGCTGGTAAGTCCAAAAATGGAGGTGGGATATCATTGTTTGCTGTGGTTCTACTTGCTGTAGTCGAATCCCTTCTTCCTAGTGGAACTTCCCATGTTGGTCCACCTAGCTGTTCATCAAAAAAACATTCATTATTTTAGAACTAATATAATAAATTGACAAGAGTAAAATGAATAACTTACTGCAACTACAGAGTCGCGAGCTGCAACAGCCACAATATCTGCACAAGACACAATTGAACGTCCACAACATTTATCAACCTCCGACTTAATTTTGTCAATCACTTCAAATCCTCTAATAGAATTGTTATTAGGTATCGCAGTCTTTTCACTGTCAATGGTTGCTGTTTTATCAAGAAGAATTGAAGCGTCACACCCCTGCAAGTACAAGAAATACATAGTACGTACTAGTTTAATTTAGAGACTTTTTTATGTAGGATTATTGCATGAATAGAAATATGTAAGAATGAAAAGAGGAAAATTAAAGAATCTCACATTGACGAAACAATCATGAAAATGTAAACGTAGCAAAGAGGCACCCATTCGCCTCTCTTTCCTGACTGCATCCTCAACAACTCGTTTTATGGCTGGCAAAGCTTGGGGACAAACATGATTGTAGAAAGAAGGTGAAAGAGAATCTGAAAGTGCCATGCTTGCTAGAGAAAACATGAC
>JAJOOR010002292.1:0-47990 GCA_036250505.1 Solanum acaule | reverse complement strand
GAGACCTGCTGTGGAATAGTACAATTGTTTGAAGATGTTCCTAGCCACCTGTATGAATGTTGACTTGTTAAATCAATAGGAAAGATTACTTACTGCATTTTTTGATAGCACATACTCTCATTTTTTGGTTTGTCTGGGTGCTGTTTTGTCTTCTTCTTCTACCTAATTCTCCCTTTTTAACTGTAGGTTTGCCGCCTCCTTCTTTTCTTTAGTCTTTTTATTTTTGTTTTTGTTCTATCTTATTCCTCCTTTATTTGTACTCGGTAGTCATTTGTCTATGATAGGAGTTATTGACTCCTATTCCGCGTGGAAGGAAAAAGTAAAGAAATTTTGCACAAAGGCTAGCCAAAGTACCTAATGCATTTAATTGTGTATGATGCATTTTTTCATTAAGAAAGCAATTATAAGTATGCATCCCTGTGTTAAAATTACCTTAGCTTTGAGTTGGTACTGTGAATTGGATTTTTTCCATGGATATGGTGTCAAAATTCAGGTATGGTTTTCAGGTCTTCCGTTGCGTTAATGCGACTTGCGGCCATTTTTACCATCCACATTGTGTTGCCAGACTGCTTCATCCTGATGCTCAGTCGAAGGTTGATGAACTTAAAAAGAAGATTGCTGCTGGTGAATCTTTTGCTTGTCCTCTGCATCAGTGCTGCGTCTGCAACCAAAGAGAAGATAAAGATAAACCTGAGCTACAGTTTGCCATGTGTAGACGGTGTCCAACATCCTATCATCGGAAATGCTTGCCTAAGTATTTTGTTTTCCTTGATGTTTCTGTGGACTGTACCTTGTGTATAAATGTAACGAATTTTATGTAAATTGCCAGGGAAATTGTTTTTGACAAGAGCAAAAATGAAGAAGTAAATGATGATGATGACGAGGAGGAGGAGGAGGATGATGATGATGATGATGTCTTGCCAAGGGCGTGGGATGGTCTTATAAAAAATCGAATTTTGATCTATTGCTTGTGAGTTACTTACATCCAACTTGTACTTTTACTCTTATCCATCTTATCCATCTGAGCTGGTATTTCAAGTGACCTTTAGTCTTAATTTTTTCAAGTGACTTATTCTAACAAATTCTTCAGAAAACACGAGATTGATGAAGAACTGGCTACACCTTCAAGAGATCACATCAAATTTCCGGGAGATCGTGAGAGGGAGAAACAAACATCGGAACAATTAAGAAAATTTAAAGGAATGTCTGCAGAAGTGACTAATGGCAAGAGAGTGATTGCTAAAAATTCAGAAACTGTTGAAAAATTATCCAAGGCAGTGAAGGTTGATTTTTCCAGAAAGAGAGAGGGACTGTCTCTTCCTGATTCTTCCAAAAGACAAAAAATTATTGATGTTACTAGAAAGAGTTTGAACAAGAGTTCGTCTGCAAAGCTCAACAAAGCTACTAAAAGTGAAGGTAAAACCTCTTTGGGTGATAAGTTATATGCACTCATTAGTAGGGAGTCACAACCCGGTGATTCCGGTGAAGAGGGGAAAACCAAGATCGTGAAGTCTGACAAAAAGGAGAAAAACAGTTCACAGACTTTAGATGCTACATCAAAGAACAGGTGAAGCATTTAGCTCTGTCAATAACCATTTTCAGTTGAGGTCCCAGAGATATGTCAGCTCTTCCTTTTCCTTTGCTTAGGATGGTTTTTTTGATTCATAGCTACAAATTTTGGCTCTGGATGTGAGCTTATATATGTCTGTTGTGCAGAATATTGTCCATGATGAAAGACGTTAAATCATCCATAACTATGGAGAAAATAGTGAAGCAGAAAGTACCCACAATACACGCATACTCATCAAAATTTGACAAGTCTATAACCTTGGGGAAAGTTGAGGGTTCTGTTGAGGTACTTCAGAAATAACATTTTATGTTGGTTTCTGTTAAACCTAGATTCTTAAATGTGACCTATTTAATCAGATCCCAAAGAGACCTCCCATAAAAATCTGACCTAGTTTATGTCTTGCAGGCTATTCGTGCAGCTTTACAAATATTAGATGGAGGGGGCAAAGTCGAAGATGCAAGAGCTGTCTGTGAGCCTGGTCTTCTTGCTCAGATAATGAAGTGGAGGGTATGTGTTTCATTCTTCTTTTCAGTTCCAATTTGCTTATTCTAGTTTTGCCTTGAGGTACGGATGTTGAGTTGTTTGTGTGAAACTTAAATAAGCCACCTTTTGACCCTAAACAACAACAAAATGATATGATGAACAATGTCCCCCCTCTTCAAACCAAAGAAAGATAGTGATATTCTCGAGGGATGTGTATTTGTGGGAATACTGTATTACAGGATCAAAGCATATTATATCAAAGCATATTTGTGAGACTGTTTTCAAAAGGCCCTCGACTCAAGGAACGCAGCTCAAATCAGTTTGTAAAAGAAAACACCAAAGTAAAGAAAACAACGAATAATAAAGAAAGCATTACATGACATTTAGAAAAAAAGGAACAATAACAACAAACTAATGCGTTAATCGAATCACAACAAAACAACAAGTAGTAGCAAAAATTGAAGGACAAGAAACTATGAGAATACGGTTAATAGTATTGGTATGAAATGAGAAACACGTACAATGCACTTTCTACCACCAAGCGTATCTCATAGATAAGAGGGACAACACTTAATATCTACTAATCTTCTACTCTAATTTGTGACTTCCACATTCTCCTAACTAAGGTCCTATCTTGTCCTTGATTAGCAAAGATGCGCCATATCCTATATAATCACCTCATTTGCTTTTGCACCGTACCTCTACCTCATTTAAATCCACCAGTGTTAACCTCTCACACGTCCTTACTCTTGTGTCGGTGCATCTCTTCTTCACATGCTCGAATAATCTTAATCTCGCTTCCCTCACCTTGTCCATCCTGGATGTCACTCTCACCTTGTCCTAGATATCTTCATTCTTGATCCTATCCCTTTTTGTATGCCCATATATTCAACTAAATATCCTCATTTCCGCAACTCTCATCTTTTGAACATGAGGGTTTATTAGTTAGCCTACACTCCCTTCCATACAACATAGCCAACTTAACCTACACTCTGTGGAACATACATTTGTGTTTTAGTGGTAATTTCTTATCGCACATGACTGTAGAGGTGAGCCTCCATTTTGTCCGCCTTGCACCTATACAATGTGTGATTGTTGAACAAAGAGTACATTGTATGACAATAAGAATAACATACGCGGTGTAATTGCACAAGTGGGGTCTGGGGAGCGTAAGATGTACGCAAACCTTATCCATAATGTGGGAGGGAGAGGTTGTTTTTGATAGACCTTCGGCTTAAAAGGTAAGTTATCAAAGAGTAGATCCTCCAAAAGTAAATATATGGTCACAAGTTGCGGTGGTCCCTTGTGGGGAAACACGTGAAGGTAGAGGAAAAAAATGGAAAAGGATACATATATGTCTCACCGAAGATTTTGGATCTCTCTTTACTTTACTATTAGGGGTCGTTTGGTAGGGTGTACAAGAATAATTCTAAATAGAATATATTAGTTATGCTTACATTAATTTTGCAAAGACTTTCTTATGCATTGTTTGGTTTGGTGTAATAGAATAGCATGCATTGCATAGTTTTAAAAAAAATATGTACAAAGATACCCTTCACAAATATGGTGCAAAAGATGTAAAGAAGATTTTGAGGGGCAATTGAGTCTTTAACTATACTAATGCGTGCATTAAATCTCCTTGCATTACTAATATCATGGATTTTCATGTATTAGTAATACACTCCTCAATACTCAATAGAGTGTATAACTAATGCACATAGACTGAAAGTGTATCAAACAAGGTACTACTAATACACATACACAAAGCTAATCCATGTATTATTTTTTTCTAATACACACTACCAAACAACCCCGTAGTGTAAATATATTAGTAATTAAATAAGCATTTGCTCATAGTGGTTTTGATAATTGTAATTTGTGTTTGGTTGCTTTATCCAAATAATTAGTATTTTGGTTTATCTCTCGTGAAAATCACTTCATAGACTAATGGCCAATCATTTCTTCCCGAATTAGTTCTGGTATATAAATTTCTTTAGCACTTTTTCTTAAAAAATAAATTTCAGTAGCATTTGTCAATAACTGAATCATATTGAATGTTGATAAATATGGCTAAAGATAACAATATGGAACTGGTGGTTTGATTGGTTTAAGTTTCTTTTGTTTTAAATGGATAGAAATGTTTCAATTTAAAGTTTGATTCTGGTCTTCCAATCAAATAGCTGGCTTTCTTTCTGCATATTTAGATGGCTGTTTGGTGATTTGTAGTGCTGAAGTATTAATCGATTCTGCACAACTAGGTCTTAGCATTTTATATTAGCTGTTCTCGTGGGTTCAAGTGTTCATTGCACTTTCAACAGGACTCGATGTCAGTGGTTGCTGAAAATCTTACCTCTCTTCGCTTTCTACATTGTTCTTCTGTCCTTATATTGTGTCCCAAATTTCAAAATTTATGTTGAATGCCTTTTGGGCTCTTTCCTAACTGTATGAATTCTTCTTATTTTGTAGAGCAAGCTCAGAGTATATCTTTCTCCCTTTCTATATGGCATGCGCTATACGTCCTATGGTCGCCACTTTACTAAAGTGGAGAAGCTTAGAGAGGTGAGCTTAGCCTTCAAACATATTTGTTGTCAGAAGATATATTTATTAATGTGTGTGATTTTACCTCTCTGCCTGGTGGTATCCGAAGGTGAGCCAGAAAGAAGACTAAGCCTTGAAGTTTAAGGGCTTTTAAATTTGGGTTTGGTGTGGGGGATGGGGAAGCTCCTCTTACTAATTCGTCATTCCTTTTAGCTCCTTCTTAAGGTAGTATAAAATAAGTTGGTGATGTCTGTTAGCTTTTCCCTGTTTAATATCATTGCCTACTGTCTCCATTTTCCCTTTCTTGGTTATTGTTTTAGAACTTCCATTTCCTAAGGTACTTGACTGACATACTGCTCTTTAGGGCGTCATCAGGTGATGATTATTCAGTGGGAGTTTCAATTATGCAACTGTTTTTTTTTTGGCTCAACTTCTTTTCGACTGTTATATCACTTCTCTTGAAAAAATAAGGTTTACACAGGAATGTTAAAAGAGGAACTCCTGCTTGTTCTTGTTACTTCAGAAAAAAATGTATTTTAGGAACTCTTGTGGTCTACTGATGACTGACTTACGATGAATCTCAGTGTTCAGAAGATCAAAAGTTTGCATATCTTGATACGACAGATTTGTAAGTACTTGTTTGTCTTCGTGGGAGTTTATGTTATCACCACTCTAGAATTTTCAGCCATAGTAGAGTGCATCATTTTCCCGTTTTATTTTATATTAAGGAGCAATGCATTATATAAAATTGCTATCTTCCCACCTCTCCCAAAAGCAAAGAGAAGTAAAAGAAATAAAAGGGAAAAATTTACGCTTTCTAGGTTTAATGACACGTCTTCACTTTCTTGCTGGATCATTTTCAGCATTGATTTCACTTTGATCATGATCTGGTATATTCTCTAAGTGCATTTGCATGCCAATCATCAGATTGTAGAGTGTCATCACTCATCACCACACAGGAATTCGCAAGCATGGTTGAGTTGAGTGCATCAATTTTTTCCTATTATTTTTTTCTAATGTTCAGTGGATCATACAAGGAATGCTATCCTATTCCCACCTCTTACAAATGCTAAGGAAAAAAAAATGCACAAAACAACTCGCTATCGTTCAACATTTCCACTTATGCACCTTCTTGCTGGATCATTTGAGCTGTGATTTCTCTTAGGGATGTACATGGGGCAGAGCATGGTGGGGTAGGGAAAGACAGCTGATATATCTGCACACCTTCTGGTTGGATCACTTGAGCAGTGGGATGTAAACAGATCTCTCACTAGGATAGACATAATGAATAATGGCTTAAGAAATTTTCGTTGTTCATTGTAATGAAACATCACTGTAATTCTATTTGAAATTAATAACAAAAATGACTGAAAAACACTGTCGATCACTGTAAATTATATTGTCTCACCGTAAGAGAAGTAGTACTGACTTAATGGGATTTTCATGAGAAGTAGGCTATTGGTTCCTATCCACTTTCGTGCTTGGGCCTGTTTTTCTTCAAAACCCACCACCTTCCCTCCCCCTTTGACCATGATCTATGTGATTTTCTTAAGTGCATCTTATTTCATGTCTGCTCATCAGGCTGTAGTGTCTCTACCTGCTATATTTACTTGACTGAGTGTGTGATTCTAATGTGCAGATTGTCGATATGCTTCATTGGTATGTTCGAGATGGTGATATGGTAGGAATCTGTGCTGGCCTTACGTTTTATGAGTGGAACTCTTACCTACTTTGAGTACAATAATTTTCTCATTCTGTGAAGTGGCTATGATTCTCCAACTTTATTCATTGATTTTCTGCTATGCTAGTACTTTTATAGGGGAAACACAGTCATCTGTGTTGCTCCTGTTGTACTTTGGAATGTGATTAATTGATGCCTAATACTTGTGACTTGTAAATCTGCCAGGATCGTGCTATTTATGATTTGTAAAGTTTCTAAGATTGGACAAGCTCCTTTGTTAGCCGGCAATGGATTAAAGTTTTTGTTGTTTGTTGAGCAGATTGTGGACTTCTGTTGCGGTTCCAACGATTTCAGTTGCCTCATGAAAAAGAAGCTGGATGGAATTGGGAAGGGTTGCTTGTATAAGAATTATGATTTATTCTCACCAAAGGTGAATTATTTTCCTTGTTTGTTAAGTGCATGTTTCAGGTGGAGAATGCCCTAGGAAATGATGATAGACGTCCAAGCTTTGACAAACGACTGTCTATATGCTTAGGTGTTTTGCGCATTACTTATTGTAGTTCCTTGTCCTTCCTGCAGAATGATTTTAATTTTGAGAAGAGGGACTGGATGACTGTCAAGTCAGACGAATTGCCTGAAGGATCGAAGTTGGTAGGAAACAAAATTTCTTAAGAGCACAACATTCGCAGATATATACCAGCTCCAATATTAATTAGTTTCACCATACATTGCTTGGACTTACACTTTTTACCCCTTGGTGTAGATCATGGGGCTGAACCCTCCTTTTGGGGTCAATGCTGCTCTCGCCAACAAATTTATTAACAAAGCACTTGAGTTTAAGCCAAAGCTTCTTATCCTCATTGTTCCAAAAGAGACGGAACGGTATTTTGCATCTCTTTTATTTGTGTGAACTTCTTCTTTCTTCTCTCTCCGATTTTGATAGAACTTTTCTATTTGAACCAGGTTAGATGTAAAGAAGGGGTCTCCATATGATCTAATTTGGGAGGATGATGCGTTGCTTGGTGGGAAGGTAAACTGTTTCTCCCCTTTTTTGTGAGTTGGTATTAAGTCAAATGTATTATTAAGAACATACAAAGTAAACTGTCTGGTGGCTCATCCTTATTCCTTTCCAGTCATTTTATTTGCCTGGGTCTGTTGATCAAAATGACAAACAAATGGACGACTGGAATGTGAGTGCACCACCGCTTTATCTTTGGAGTCGCACTGATTGGACAACCATCCATAAAGTAATTGCTCAACAGCATAGCCACCCGTCCAATATAAAATTAGAAGAAAATTTCTCCCACACACCTGCCCCTCGTTCACTGAAACATGAAGAAGATGCGACGACAAGGATCAATAATGACACTGGTTTCGAGGATAAGAAGCAACATCAGCACCAAGAATACAAGGAGAGATCACAGAATAACAGTGGAAAAGAAGTTAGTGATAAACGGATCCATGGGAAGAAAAAATCTGATGAGAAGTCAAAGAACGGGAGTCAGGATAAAAGCAAGAATAAATTTGATAACAAGTCAATGAGAGAGAGTCAGGATAGAAGCAAATATCAAAGAAATTTGGATGAAAAATCAAGACCGGATGAGTTCACAGCGAAACGTAAGAGAGATTTGGATGAAAAGGCAACAGAGGACAAGTCTATAGGGAAAAGATCTCTGTCTTCCTCCCCCAGAGTGACCAGTCATAAGTCGGTTGATCGGCACACAATATCGTCTTCTAAGGCAGAAGAGAATGAAGACTATCAGCGTTTTGCAGGTCAGAATGCTGCTGCTTCACTGAGAGAGCAAGAGACAGGGTATGGGGTACATCAGGACAGGGATTTGGAAAGAAGGCACATCTTGCGAACAGAGGAGCCTTATTCAGGTTTAACTCACCAATATCCTCAGTCTGCTAGTCCTGGTCCTGGTCCTGAATATATGGGGCACAGGGCACATCAGGACGGTGACATGGCAAGAAGAAATGGCTTGCCAATGCAGGAGCCTTATTCGTGCTTAAATCACCAGTATTCTCAGTCTTCTAGTCCTGGTCGTGAGTATGCATTCAGGTCGTCAGATGAAAGATTTGTGGGCTACCAGAGAGATCATGCAGATATACCTGGTTATAGACCATACACCTGTCACTCAAATGGCGGGATGTATGCAAGGGAGTCAGATGTCCGATCACAGGGTAACCTTTATGGGCAGCAGGGTGATGGGTATTTGCCTCCCAGAAGCAACTATGTAGCAGGTGCTGGCCCTGGATACCATCCGAGTCCAACTGATCCAACATATGGAAGGATCAATACGCCTGTGCAACAGTATGCTCCACAGGATGAGTTATATCCTGGTAGAATGAGTAGCATGGGATCTGAAGGCAGAAGCGACATCTACGGTGGTGGAATTGCTAGACCTGGGTTTCAAGGTAACTCATTGGGCTTCGCTCCAAGGCCTTACCACCCCTATTCACAGCAAAATTCGTCAGGCTGGCTTAATGAGTAGATAGACAGTGGGCTGGTTGGTTTGCGGAGTGTTGAAGACGTGTCCTATTTATGTTTTCGCAGTTTCTGCTTATTTCATCCTTTATCGAACTTCCTTTTTTTTCCGCATTTGTTTTCAATCAATAGTAGTAAAAAATGAAGGCATTATATGTGTAGAGTAAAAGATAGAAATGCACAGGCAACTATGCTCCTTGAATACTTTCTCTAGGGGTTTCTTGTTATGTAAACTTATTTTGTTCCTTAATGCACCTTCACTTGAACCACATATAAGTGGTGAAAATGAAGGCATTGTGTTTGACTTTGAAGTGGATAAACTTGGGCGAACTTTCTTTTTCAATTTTAGCCTCATAATTCTTAGTAATTCTTGGAATTTAGCATCGACAGGATGGTTATTCTTGTTATATGTTTTGTTTTATCCAGGTATAGCTAATCTTTTGGATTGCTATTTGAAATTAGATGTAGTAGTTCCCTAATTTGGCAATTATTTATTTCCGTTTTAGGGAAGCAGTATGTATAGTCTCATTATTTTTTAGTCCATTTTGAGCCAGTAAATAGAAATTAGGCGATTTTATAAGTTTTTTGTGTGTGGTAGCTCATGAATATTTTAGTGAATGACTTCCAGACAATTTTTGTTGTGAATCTTTATGAAACCCTCCGTACAAAGTTGGGGGAGTAGTACGTACAATCTCATTATTTTTTGAGTTCTTTTTGGGAATTTAGGGACCAATTTATAAGAATTAAACGTTTTTCGTAGTTTTTTCATGTGTTACCCCATGAATATTTTGGTGATGTAGCTTTCAGATGATTTTTTTGCGAAACATTTACGGAACCTTTCATAGGGAGTTGAGGAGAAGTATGTACAATCTTATTATTTTTTGAGTCCATTTTGGACATTTAGGGACATATTTAAAGGAATTAGGCTACTTTCTCAATTTTTGTGTGTTAGTCCATGGATATTTTAGTGATATGACTTCTAGTCGATTTCTTTGCGAAACCTTTATAGAACCATCCATAAAGAATTGAGGGAGTAGTACATACAGTCTCACTATTTATTGAGTCAAGTTTGGACATTTAAGGGCTAACTTGTAAGAATTAGACGACTTTCTTAATTTTTCGTATGTGTTAGCCCATGAATATTTTGGTGATATGACTTCTGGAGGATTTCTTCACAAAACCTTTATAGACCTTCTATAGTGTGTTGGGGGAACAATACGTATAGTCTCACCATTTTTAAAGTTCATTTTAGGCATTTAGAGACCAATTTACAGGAGTTGGGTGATTTTCTCAGTTTTCGTGTGTGTTAGCCCATGAATATTTTGTAATATGACTTCTGGATAATTTCTTTGTGAAAACTTTATGGAACTCTCCTTAGGGAGGTTGGGAAGCAGTAAGTACAGTCTCACTATTTTCAGAGTCCATTTTGGACATTTAGGGGACAATTTATAAGAATTAGGCGATTTCTCAATTTTTTCGTGTGTGTTTAGCTCATGAATATTTTGGTGATACCCGAAACTTTTACAGAACCCTTCGTAGAGAGTAGGGGGAGCAGTACGTACAGTCTTACCACTTTTAGATTCAATTTTGGACATTTAGGGGTCAATAAAAAAGATTTAGACGATTTTTTTAGTTCGTTTGTGTTAGCCCATGAATATTTTGGTGATATAGTTTCTAGACGATATCTATGCGAAAACTTTATGGAACCCTTTGTGGGAAGTTGGGGGAGCAGTATGTATAGTCTCACCATTTGTAGACTCAATTTTAGGCATTTAGGCACCAATTTAAAGGAACTAGATGTTTTCTAAGTTTTTTCCGTGTGAGATAACCCATTAAAATTTTGTTGATATGACTTCCAAACGATTTATTTGCAAAACTTTTACTGGATCCTTTGTAGGGAGTTGGGCGAGTAGTACGTACAATCTTACCATTTTCAAAGTTCATTTTTGGAATTTGGAGTCTGGGCTCGTTTGAACTAAGGTCTTAACGGACGTCCATGAAAAAATTCGGCCAAAAACACGCCAGAATTCCGGATCACTAAAAATTCATAGACTATGCACACGAAAATCGACAAAATGGAGGTTTACCTGCTCTGGGCTCGTTTGAACTTGAAAATGGGCCCGTTTGCCCCTCGGAACCAACTGGATCCATTACTAAGGTCTTAACGGACGTCAATGAAAAATTTCGGCCAAAAACACGTTGGAATTCCGAATAACAAAAAATTCATAGACTATAGCACACGAAAATAGGCAAAATGGGGGTTTACCTGCTCAGGGGTCGTTTGAACTCTAAAATGGGCCAGTTTGCCTCTCGGGACCAACATACTCCATTACTAAGGTCTTAATGGACGTCCATGAAAATTTTTGGCCAAAAACACGCTGGAATTTCGGATCACAAAAAATTCATGGACTATAGCATATGAAAATCGGTAAAATGGGGGTTTACCTACTCTAGGGATCGTTTGAACTTGAAAATGGGCCCGTTTTCCCCTCGAGACAAACTGACTCTATTACTAAGGTCTTAACTTACGTCCATGAAATATTTTGGCAAAAAATATGCTAAAATTTTGGATCACCAAAAATCCATGAACTATAGCACACGAAAATCGGCAAAATGGGGGTTACTTGCTCTAGGGCTCATTTGAACTTGAAAATTGGCCCGTTTGCCCCTCAGGACCAACTGACTCCATTACTAAGGTCTCAACGGACGTCCATGAATTATTTCGGCCAAAAACACGTCGGAATTCCAGATCACCAAAAATTCATGGACTATATATAGCACATAAAAATTGGCATAATGGGGGTTTACCTGCTCTGGGCTCGTTTGAACTTGAAAATGGTCCCGTTTAACCCTCAGGACCAACTGGCTCCATTACTAAGGTGTTAACAGATGCCCATGAAAAACTTTAGCCAAAAACATGCTGAAATTCCAGATCACCAAAAATTCATGGACTATAACACACAAAAATTAGCAAAATGGGGGGTTTACCTGCTCTAGGGATCATTTGAACTTGAAAATAGGCCTATTTGCCTCTCGGGACGAAACGACTTCATTACAAAGGTCTTAACGGACATTCATGAAAAATTTCGGCCAAAACATCCCAGAATTCTGGATCACTTAAAATTCATAGACTATAGCACACGAAAATCTACAAAATAGGGGTTTACCTGCTCTGGGCTCGTTTGAACTTGAAAATGAGCATGTTTTCCCCTCAGGACCAACAAGCTCTATTACTAATGTCTTAACGGGTGTCCATGAAAAAATTTAGGCCAACATGTCAGAATTTCGGATCACCAATAATGCATGGACTAGCACACAAAAATCGGCAAAATGGGGGTTTACATACTCTAGGGTTCGTTCGAACTTGAAAATAGGTCCGTTTGCCCCTAGGGACGAACTAGATCCATTACTAAGGTCTTAGCAGACGTCGATGTAAGATTTTGGCCAAAAACACGCCGGAATTCTGGATCACAAAAAATCCATGGACTATAGCACACGAAAATTGACAAAATAAGGGTTTACTTGATCTAGGGCTTGTTTGAACTTGAAAATGGGCCCTTTTGGCCCTCGGGACCAACTAGCTCCATTACTAAGGTCTCAACGGACGTCCATGAAAAATTTCGGCCAAGAATACTAGATAATAAAAAATTCATAGACTATAACACATGAAAATCGGCAAAATTAGGGTTTACCTACTCTAGGGTTCGTTTGAACTTGAAAATGGGACCGTTTGCCCCTAGGGACAAATTGGATCCATTACTAAGGTCTTAACGGACGTCGATAAAAAATTTCAGCCAAAAACACGACGGAATTCTGGATCACAAAAAATCCATGGGCTATAGCACACGAAAATTGACAAAATGAGGGTTTACCTCCTCTAGGGCTTGTTTGAATTTGAAAATGGGCCCTTTTGTCGCTCGGGACAAACTGGCTCCATTACTAAGGTCTTAACGGACGTCCATGAAAAATTTCGTCCAAAAACATGCTGAAATTCCAGATCACCAAAAATCCATGAACTATATAACACACAAAAATCAGCAAAATGGGGATTTACCTGCTCTTGGGGAGTTCATCTGAACTTGAAAATGGGCCAATTTGCCTCTCGGGACCAACTGGCTCCATTACTAAGGTTTTAATGGATGTCCATGAAAAATTTCAATTAAAAACACGGCAGAATTTCGGATCACCAAAAATCCATGGACTATAAAACACTAAGATCGAAAAAATGGGGGTTTACTTACTCTGGGCTCGTTTGAACTTGAAAATGGGCCCGTTTGCCCCTCGGGACCAACTAGCTCTATTACTAAGGTCTCAACGGACGTCCATGAAAAATTTCGGCCAAAAACATGCCAAAATTCTGGATCATATAAAATCCATGGACTATAACACACGAAAATCGGCAAAATGGGGGTTTACATGCTCTTAGGCTCGTTTGAACTAGAAAATGGTTCTGTTTGCCCTCGGGACAAATTGGCTACATTACTAAGGTCTTAACAGACGTCCATAAAAAATTTCATCCAAAAACATACCGAAATTCCAGATCACCAAATATCCATGGACTATAGCACACGAAAATCGGCAAATGGGGGTTTACCTGCTCTAGAGTCTGTTTGAAATTGAAAATGGGCTTGTTTGCCCCTCGAGACCAACTGGCTCCATCACTAAGGTCTTAATGGACGTCCATGAAAATTTTTTGCTAAAAACACGCCGAAATTTCGGATCACCAAAAATCCATTGACTATAGCACACAAAAATCTGCAAAATGGGGGATTACCTACTCTGGGGCTCGTTTGAACTTCAAAATGGGCCCGTTTGCACCTCTGGACCAACAAGCTCCATTACTAAGGTCTTAACGGACGACCATGAAAAAATTTGGTAAAAAATATGCCGAAATTATAGATTACCAAAAATTCATAGACTATAGCACAAATAAATCCGCAAAATGGGGGTTTACCTGCCCTAGGGTTCGTTTGAATTTGATAATGGACCCGTTTACTCCTCGGGACAAACTGGCTCCATTACTAATGTCTTAATGGACGTCCATGAAAAATTTCGGCAAAAAACACGCTGAAATTGCGGATCACAAAAAATTCATGGACTGTAGCACACGAAAATCGGCAAAATAGGGGTTTACCTGCTCTGGGCTCGTTCTAACATGAAAATGAGTGTGTTTACCCCTCGGGTCCAACTGACTCTATTACTAAGGTCTTAACGGACGTCCATGAAAAATTTCGGCCAAAAACACGCGGGAATTCTGGATCACCAAAAATTATAGCATAGGAAAATCGGCAAAATAGGGGTTTACTTGCTCTGGGGATTGTTTGAACTTGAAAATGGGCCCGTTTTCCCCTCGGGACCAACATGCTCAAGTCCTAAGGTATTAACGGGATTCCATGAAATTTTTTGGCTAAAATCACGCCGGAATCTCGGATCACCAAAAATCCATGGACTATTGCACACGTAAATCGGCAAAATGGGAGTTTACCTGCTCTGGGCTCCTTTGAACTTGAAAATAGGTTTGTTTGCCCCTTGGGACCAACTGGCTCTATTACTTAGGTCTTAACATACGTCCATGAAAAACTTCAGCCAAAAACACGTCGAAATTCTGGATCACCAAATATCCATAGATTATAGCACACGAAAATCGGTAAAATGGGCCGTTTGCCCATCGGGACCAACATGCAACATTACTAAGGTCCTTATGGACGTCCATAAAAAATTTCGGCCTAAAACACGTCGGAATTATAGACCACCAAAAATCGATAGACTATAGCACACGAAAATCGGTAAAATGGGGGTTTACCTGCTCTGGGCTCGTTTGAATTTGAAAATGGGCCCGTTTACCCTCGGGAACAATTGACTCCATTAGTAAGGTCTTAACGGACGTCCATGAAAAACTTCGGCCAAAAATACGCCGGAATTCCAGATTACCAAAAATCCATGGACAATAGCACACGAATATCGGCAAAATTTGGGTTTACCTACTCTGAGGCAGATTTGAACTTGAAAATGGGCCCATTTTCCCCTTGGGACAAAATGACTTCATTACTAAGGTCTTAACGGACGTCCATTAAAAAATTCGACCAAAAATACGCTGGAATTTCGGATCACCTAAAATCCATGGACTATAACACACGAAAATCGGCAAAATGAGGGTTTACCTACTGTGGGGCTCGTTTGAACTTGAAAATAGGCCCGTTTCCTCGAGACCAATATGCTCTATTACTAAGGTCTTTATGGATGTCCATGAAAAATTTCGGCCAGCAACATGCCGGAATTTCGGATCACCAAAAATCCATGGATTATATCACACGAAAATCGGCAAAATTGTGGTTTACCTTCTCTAGGGCTCATTCAAACTTTAAAATTGGCCCGTTTGCCTTAAGGACAACTGGCTCCATTACTAAGGTCTTAGCGGACGTCCATGAAAAATTTCTACCAAAAACACACAGAAATTTTGGATCACCAATTATCCATGGACTATAGCACATGCAAATTAGCAAAAATGGGGGTTTACCTGCTCTGGGGATTGTATGAACTTGAAAATGGGCCCGTTTTCCCCTTGGGATCAACTGTCTCCATTACTAAGGTTATAACAGACTTCCATGAAAAATTTCGGCCAAAAACACGTCGAAATTCGGATCACAAAATATTCATGGACTAAGCACACGAAAATCGACAAAATTGGGGTTTACCTGCTTTGAGGCTTATTTGAACTTGATAATGGGCCCATTTTCCCCTCGAGACTAACTGGCTTAATTACTAAGGTTTTAACGAATGTCAATGAAAAATTTCAGCCAAAAACACGTCGGAATTCCGGATCACCAAAAATTCATGGACTATAGCACACGAAAATCGGTAATATGGGGGTTTACCTAATTTGGGGATCGTTTGAACTTGAAAATAGACCCGTTTTCCCCTCGGGACCAACATGATCCATTACTAAGGTCATAACAGACGTCCATGAAAAATTTCAGCAAAAAACATGCCGGAATTCCATGTCACCAAAAATCCTTGGACAACTATACAAAAATTTGCAAAATGGCGGTTTACCTGCTCTGGGTATGTTTGAACTTGAAAATGGGCCCGTTTTCCCCTCAGGACAAACTGACTCCATTACTAAGGTCTTAACGGACGCCTATGAAAAATTTCGGCCAAAAACACCTCGAAATTTTGGATCACCAAAAACCCATGGACTAGCACACGAAAATCGGCAATATGGGGGTTTACCTACTTTGGGGATCGTTTGAACTTGAAAATAGGGCCGTTTACCCCTCGGGACCAACATACTCCATTACTAAGGTCTTAACGGACATTCGTGAAAAGTTTCAGAAAAAAACACGCCAAAATGTTGGATCACCAAAAATCCAAGGTTTAGCTCACGAAAATCGGTAAAATGCGGGTTTACTTGCTTTAGGCTCGTTCTCACTTGAAAATGGGTTCGTTTGCCCCTCGGGACCAACTTACTTCATTGCTAAGGTCTTAACGGACGTCCATGAATTTTTTTTGCCATAAACACGTTGGAATTCTGGATCACCAAAAATCCATAGACTATACCACACGAAAATCGGCAAAATAGGGGTTTACCTACTCTTGGATCGTTTGAACTTTAAAATTGGCCCTCAGAACCAACAAGCTCTATTACTAAGGTCTTAACGGACGTCCATGAAAAATTTCGGTGAAAAACACGCTGAAATTCCGGATCACCAAAAATTCATGGACTATAGGATACGAAAATAGACAAAATTAGGGTTTACCATCTCTGGGATCGTTTGAACTTTAAAATGGTCTCGTTTTCCCCTCAAGACAAACTGACTCCATTACTAAGGTCTTAACAGACGTCCACGAAAATTGTTAGCCAAAAACACATCGAAATTCTGGATCACCAAATATCCATGGACTATACCAAACGAAAATCGGCAAAATAAGGGTTTACCTTCTATGAGGATCATTTGAACTTAAAAATGGGGTTGTTTTGGCCCTCGGAGCCAACTGACTCCATTACAAAAGTCTTAACGGACATCCATGAAATTTTTTGGCTAAAAACATGCCGAAATTTCGGATCACCAAAAAATCCATGGACTATTACGGCAAAATGGAGATTTACCTGCTCTTGTCTCGTTTGAACATAAAAATGGTCACGTTTGCCTCTCGGGACCAACTGGCTCGATTACTAAGGTCTTAATGGACGTCCAAGAAACAATTCGGCCAAAACCATGTCGAAATTCTGGATCACAAAAAATCCACGGACTATAACACGTTGAAAATTAGCAAAATAGGGGTTTACTTGCTCTAGGTTTCGTTTGAATTTGAAAATGACCCGTTTGCCCCTCGGGACAAACTGGCTCTATTAGTAAGGTCTTAACGGAAGTCCCTGAAAACTTTCAACCAAAAACACCCCAGAATTCCATATTACCACAAACCCATGGACTAAAGCACACAAAAATCGGTAAAATGAGGGTTTACCTACTCTTGGGCTCGTTTGAACTTGAAAATGGGCATGTTTGCCCCTCGTGACCAACTGGCTCAATTTCTAAGATCTTAACGGACGTCCATGGAAAATTTTATCCAAAAACATGTCGGAATTTCGGATCACAAAAAATTCATGGTCTATAGCACACAAAAATTGACAAATTGGGGGTTTACCTACTCTGGGGCTCGTTTGAACTTGAAAATGACCAGTTTAAACCTCGGCACGAACTGGCTCAATTACTAAGGTGTTAATGAACGTCAATGAAAACTTTCGGCCAAAAACATGTCGAAATTTTGGATCACAAAAAATTCATGGACAATAGCACACAAGAATCAGCAAAATAGTGGGTTACCTACTATAGGGCTCGTTTGAAATTGAAAATGAGACCGTTTTCCCCTTGGGACCAACTGACTCCATTAAATAAGGTCTTAACGGACATCCATGAAAAATTTCGGCTAAAAACACGCTGGAATTCCGAATCACCAAAAATCCATATACTATAGCACACGAAAATCGGCAAAATGGGGGTTTACCTACTCTAGGCTCGTTTGAATTTGAAAATGGGTCCGTTTTCCCCTTGGGACCAACATGCTCCATTATTAAGGTCTTAACAGGCATCCATGAAAAAATTTGGTTAAAAACACGCCGGAATTTCAGATCATCAAAAATCCATGGACTATAGCACTTGAAAATCGGCAAAATGGGGGTTTACCTGCTCTAGGGCTCGTTTGAACTTGAAAATGGGCCCGTTTGCCCCTCGGGACCAACTAGCTCCATAAGTTAAGTCTTAACAGATGTCCATGAAAAAATTTGGCTAAAAACACACCGAAATTCTGGATCACCAAATATCCATAGACTATTAGCACACGAAAATCAACAAAATGGGGGTTTACCTACTCTTGGGCTCGTTTGAACTTGAAAATGAGCCTCTTTACCCATCTGGACCAACATGCTCCAATACTAAGGTCTTAACGGACGTCCATGAAAAATTTCGTCCCAAAACACTTCGAAATTCTGGATTATTAAAAATTCATGGACTATAGCACACAAAAATTGATAAAATGGGGTCTACCAGCTCTGGGCTCGTTCTAACTTGAAAATGGGTCCATTTTCCCCTCGGGACCAACTGGCTCCATTAGTAGGGTCTTAACGGACGTCCATGAATAATTTTGGCTAAAATCACACCGGAATTCCAGATCACCAAAAATTCATGGACTAGAGTTCGTTTGAACTTGAAAATGGGTCTGTTTGCCTATCGGGACCAATTGACTCCATTACTAAGGTCTTAACGGATGTCCTTGAAAAACTTCGGCCAAAAATACGCTCGAATTCCAGATCACCAAAATTCTATGGACTTTGGCACACGAAAGTCATTAAAATGGGGTTGACTCACTCTGGGCTCATTTAAACTTGAAAATGGGCCCATTTGCCCTTTGAGACCAAATGGCTTTATTACTAAGGTCTTAACGGACGTCCATGATTTTTGGCCAAAAACACGCTGAAATTCTGGATCACCTAAAATCCATAGACTATAGTACACAAAAATTGGCAAAATAGGACTTTACCTCCTATGGGGCTCGTTTGAACTTTAAAATGGGCCCGTTTACCCCTCAGGACCAACATGCTCCATTACTAAGTCTTAACGGACGTCTATGAAAAATTTCGGCCAACAACATGCCGAAATTTTTTATCACCAAAAATCCATGGACTAGCATACGAAAATCGACAAAATGAGGGTTTTTTTGCTCTAAGGCTCGTTCGAACTTTAAAATCTTCCCGTTTGCCCCTAGGGACATACTGGCTCCCTTACTAAGGTCTTAACGGATGTCCATGAAAATTTTTGGTCAAACACGCACCGGAATTCTGAATCACCAAAAATTCATGGACTATATAGCACACGAAATTGGTAAATGGGGGTTTACCTGCTCTGGGATCGTTTGAACTTGAAAATGGGCTTATTTTCCCCTCGAGACAAACATGCTCCATTACAAAGGTCTTAACGAACGTACATGAAAAACTTCGATAAAAAACACGCCAAAATTCCAGATCACCGAAAGTCGATGGACTATAGACACGAAAATCGACAAAATGCGGGTTTACTTGCTCTGGCCTGGTTCTAACTTGAAAATGGGTCTTTTATCCCCTCGGGACCAACTCACTCCATTACTATGGTCTTAACGGACGTACATGAAAAATTTTGGCCAAAAACACGCTGGAATTCTTGATCACCTAAAATCTATAGACTATAGCACACGAAAATCGGCAAAATGTAGGTGTACCTGCTCTAGGGATTGTTTGAATTTGAAAGTGGGTCCGTTTACCCCTCGGGACAAACAAGCTCTATTACTAAGGTCTTAACGGATGTCCGTGAAAAACTTTGACCAAAAACACACTGGAATTTCGTATCACCAAAAATCTATTGACTATAGCACACGAAAATCGGCAAAATGAGGGTTTACCTGCTCTCGGCTCTTTTGAACTTAAAATTGGTCCCGTTTTCCCCTCGGGACCAATTGTTTCCATTACTAAGGTCTTAATGGACGTCCATGAAAAATTCGTCCAAAAAAAGGTCAAAATTCTGGATCACCAAATATCCATGGACTATAGCACACCAAAATCAGCAAAATAGAGGTTTACTTGCTCTAGGGCTCGTTTGAACTTGAAAGTGGGCCCATTTGCACATCGAGACCGACATGCTCCATTACTAAGTTCTTAACGGACGTTCATGAAAAATTTCGGCTTAAAACACGCCAGAATTCTGAATCACCAAATATCTGTAGACTATAGCACACGAAAATTGGCAAAATGGTGATTTACCTGCTCTGGGCTCGTTCGAACTTGGAATGGGCCCGTTTACCCTTCGGAACCAATTGACTCCATTACTAAAGTCTTAACAGTCGTCCATGAAAAACATCGGCCAAAAATACTTTAGAATTCTAGATCACCAAAAATCCATGGAATATAGCACATGAAAATCGGTAAAATGGGGGTTTACCTACTCTGTGTTCACTTGAACTTGAAAATGGGCCCATTTTCCCTTCAGGACCAAATGGCTTCATTACTAAGGTCTTAACGGACGTCCATGAAAAATTTCGAACAAAAATACACTGGAATTCTGGATTATCTAAAATCCATGGACTATAGCACACGAAAATCGACAAATTGGAGGTTTTCCTACTCTGGGCTCGTTTGAACTTGAAAATGGGCCCGCTTACTCGTCAAGGCAACCTGTCTCCATTACTAAGGTCTTAACGAACGTCCATGAAAAATTTCGAACAAAACACGCTGGGATTCTGGATTATCTAAAATCCATGGACTATAGCACACGAAAATCAGCAAATTGGAGGTTTTCCTACTCTGGGATCGTTTGAACTTGAAAATAGGCCTGCTTACTCGTCAGGACAACCAGTCTCCATTACTAAGGTCTTAACGGACGTCCATGAAAAATTTTGGCCAAAAACATGTCGAAATTTTGGATCACCGAAAATGCAAGGACTATGGCACACGAAAATCGGTAAAATGGGGGTTTACTTGCTCGGGGGCTCATTTGAACTTGAAAATGGGCCCTTTTGCCCCTCGGGACCAACAAGCTCCATTACTAAGGTCTTAACGAACTTCCATGAAAAAATTTGACGAAAAATACATCGAGATTTTGGATCACCAAAAATATATGGACTATAGCACACGAAAATCGGCAAAATAGGGGTTTACCTGCTCTGGGGCTCGTTTAAACTTGAAAATGGGTCTGTTTGCCCCTCCGGGCCAACATGCCCTATTACTAAGGCCATAACAGACTATAAAAACATTCGGCCAAAAACATGCTGGAATTCCGGATCATAAAAAATCCATGGGCTATAGCACACAAAAATTGGCAAAATGGGGGTTTACCTGCTCTAGGGCTCGGTCGAAATTTTGGATCACCAAAAATCCATGGACTATAGCACAAGAAATTGGCAAAATAAGGGTTTACTTGCTCTTGGGCTCATTTGAAGTTGAAAATGGGCTCGTTGCCCCTCAGGACCAACTAGCTGCATTACTAAGGTCTTAACGGACGTCCATGAAAAAAAAATATCCAAAAACAAGTCGGAATTCTGGATCACCAAAAATCCATGGACTATAGCGCACTAAAATCAGCAAAATAGGGGTTTACCTGCTCTAGGGCTCGTTTGAACTTGAAAATGGGCCCGTTTACCCATCCGGACCAACTGGCTCTATTACTCTGGTCTTAACGGACGCCTTGAAAAGATTCGGCCAAAAACACATTGGAATTCCGAATCACCAAAAATCCATGGACTATAGCACTCAAAAATCGACAAAATGGGGGTGTACCTGCTCTGGGGATCGTTTGAACTTGAAAATGGGCACGTTTGCCCCTCGAGACCAACTAGCTCCATTACTAAGGTCTTAACAGACGTCCATGAAAAATATCGACCAAATACATGCTGGAATTCTGAATCACCAAAAACCCATGGATTATAACACATGAAAATCGACAAAATGAGGGTTTTCCTGCTCTAGGGCTCTTTTGAACTTGAAATGGGTCTGTTTTCCCCTCGAAACCAACTGGATCCATTACTAAGGTCATAACGGACGTCCATGAAAATGTTCAGCCAAAAGCAAGCTGAGATTCCAGCTTCTTTTTTACCGAAATTTTTCATTGACCTCCGTTACATTATTAATGGAATGAGTTGGTCACGAGTGGCAAACGTGCACATTTTCAAGTTCAATATTTTTGTGAGAAGTACGTACGGTCTCACCTTTTTCAGAGTCAATTTAGGCATTTAGGGTCCAGCTTACAGGAATTAGGCAATTTTTATTAGTTTTTCGTATATGTTAGTCCATGAATATTTTGGTGATACGACTTTAGTCGATTGCGTTGCAAAACATTTATATTGCCCTTCTTAGGGAGTTGGGAAATTAATACGTGAAGCCTCATTATTTTTACGACATTTTTGGACATTTAGAAACCTCTTTATAAGAATTAGACAGTTTTCTTTTCATGTCAGACGACAATTTTTCAAACAATGCGTGTGTGCTTATACACATCAACAGCTCCAATAATCAAGATTTTGCATTTCGAGACCCTAAAACGTAAATAGTAAAAGTCGCACCGTTCTTGACAAAACCCAAGTTGTTTGGAAAGGACCCTCCAAATTCCAAGGTATACAGACAGCGACAACAATTTTTGACAAATTCATGTGTTAACCATAAAAAAATCGATAATCATGATTTCACATTCCAAGACATTGAAACTCGAGAAAAGTAGAAGCAACCTCAATCATAGCCGAGCCAAGACCATTTGAAATGGACTCTCCAAATTCCAAGGCAAACAGCCCAGTGAGATTTTTTCAAAAAATTCATGTACCATATACCCTTAAAGCTCCGATTATCATGAATTTGCGTTTCAAGACTCTAAAACGCCCAAAAAAATAATGTTACGTCAGTCATGATAAAGCCCAAACCATTTGGGATGGATCCTCGAATTTCAGGGCAAACGGAATTTATGGTCCATGTGTGAATGTCCTATTCCTGATGACCAAAAATTTGTCAAAGATGAAAATGGTCTAAAAGAGTTATATGAATGTAAGACAACAGTGTACATTTCTACGACAGAGCCAAAGCCATTTCAACAACACACTTGATGCATCCTCAAGGAGAAGATACACCATATATTACATAAATAGTCATGTACCCAGAAAGGTGAACGAATACAGTTGATATTCACTTCCACTGTCCCATTCACAAGGATCACAAAAAGAAAGCCAACTCAGGTGAAGGGGTAAAGGAAAACATCCTTTCACCAAAACATTCAAACAGAGATGGCAACAACCGCACGGCATCCAGATCTTCCTTCCAGGCCTGATCAAGAGGAACCGATGTTTTTTGACCTTGACCAGCAGTCATATCCCTTCTACCAATGGTTCTCAGCATATTCTCGTTGTGCTGCAAACCATGTGATGCTGAAGATACACCAGTTTCTGTAACCCTAGGGGTTACAGCATATCCAACAGCTGGTCCTTGTGTGCTTACTGGCAGAGAATTTGCCGTCATTGAACTTGTTGGACCATCTGTCATTAATCTCTTGGGTGGAGGCTGGGTCATCATGTTGTCCAAGCTTGCTTTGCGTTTGCCTAGACATTTTCTTTTTGTAAGTATTTGTCAAGACAAAATCAAGAGGCAATGATAGAAGTGATACATTCAAAGATGAAATGATAAAATATTGCACAAGACATGTAAGTTGAAGCTGTGAGAAAAATTGGAGAAGAATATTATTGAATTGTGTATCTACATTATTACATAGAGACCCTATTTATAGACACTAAAATACAATCCTTCTATTACTATTCTTATTCCTATTTCTATTTTAAGTAAGATTGTATATAGCTATTACTATTCTAACTCACCCCCTTAAGCTGGTGCATACAAGTCATATGCACCTAACTTATTACAAATGTAATTAATAAGAGGACATATGAAGTGCTTGGTGAAATATCAACAAGTTGAACACTAGACTTCACAAAATTAATAGTCAATCTCAATGTGCTTAGACTTCTCATGCAATATTGGATTTGATGCAAAATGGCAATAAAACACAAAGTGATTAATTCCTAAATTACAGTGTTGAACTTCCTAAACCAAGTTTCAAAAGATTGTTTCGGACCATAGAGTGACTTACACAATCAACATACAAGGCTACTAAACCCCCCCCGAGAAACAAAATTAGGTGGGTCCTCCATAGACTTCTTCACAGTGCACAGTCGCCAAAAAGTGCTCAAAATCTAGTATAAATATATGGATCTGGAATCAATAGATTATTCGATATTAAACAAGAAAAAGTAACTGAAAAATGGACCGAAACATGTTCATGCGACGGAGTATTAGATTTGATGACTGAAAGTGGTCACAATCTGAGAAATAAAAGTATATGGGTAAGGTCGGAATGATGACACGATCCTACTAAGAAAGACAATTATATGGGTAGAATCGGAATAATGGCACGACCCTACTGAGAAAGAGAATTATATGTGTAGGGTCGGAATGATGGCACGAACCTATTGAAAAATAAAAATTATTAGAGTCGGATTGACGACATAACCCTACTGAAAAAGAGAAATTATATGGTTAGGATCGGAATGATGGCACGACCTACCCAAATAAGAAAGTAGTCACCGGAAAAATGATGCTACGCAAATTAGATATAAAACGGTAGTCACCAAAAAGATGGCATGGTGCAACACAAATTGGATATGAAAAAGTAGTCGCCGAAATGATGGCACGATGCTACACAAATTAGATATGAGAAAGTAGTCACCGAAATGATGGCACGGTACTACACAAATTATATATGAGAAAATAGTCATATGAAAGATATACGATGACCCAACTTTTGCTAACATAATCATTGGCCAAACAAGCGGTATATATGGGTAATAGCCACCCGCCGACAGTGAAAGCTCATTGATTTTCTACCATGATCGTAGAGGCTCTGATATCATATGAAAAATATTGGAGAAGAATATTATTGAATTGTGCATCTACATTATTAGATATAGAGACCCTATTATAGACACTACAATACAATCCTTGACCAAGTAGGAAACTATATACTATTCCTATTCCTATTTCAAGTCGAATTGTATATACCTATTCATATTCTAACCGAAGCATTTGGACAAAGAAGACATCCATGGAAAAGGATTCCTTACTTTTAACTTAAATGACAGACTACACAAAACTAGCAGGACAAACATATATAACAAGACTCGTGAGTTCTAATAGATCATATAAAGAACAACTGGCCTCCAACATTTAGCATTAAATTGCTCCACATTATTCTGCAAGGAGAAACCGCAATATATAATCCACAAAGAAAAATGAGAATAATTTAGGAAATCTGTCATACAGATCATATCTATCTAGAACCATTTCAATATTGACTGACACTCCAAGAGGCAGAACATATTTAATAAACAACATACAGAAAAGTTCACAAGGAAAAAGAATTACAAGTTCTAGTTATAGATTCCTCTATGGGAAAGAATAGAATAAGTAAAGCAAAGACCAGGACATACTCGACAATGTAGTTGAGACTTTCCATTTACTCTTCAGGAATGTGCAAGTGGATGGAGATAGTGAAGCTGGAAGCAACTTGAAGCGCTCGTAGATGCATGAACCAGCAGCACACTGCAAACCCATTACATAATTAGGAGACTAATTGCAGTAATGCCAAAATATCTAACAATAAAAGTTAGAGAAGTCACATTTCACTGTTCAATATCACATTGAAATGATTGGACAAAATAATGAAGAAAGACACATTAAACATTCAAGACAACTGACCATCAAGGCTCCATATACACGCCAAGCTTCAAACCTCTTCATTTCATTTTTTTGCTTCTCGGGCTGCATTTCGGGTTCCAGTAATTGCAAATAAGCCTCAAGATTTGGCAGCACAAGTAGGCGAACCTATACATACAAAATTAGAATATATCACCAATTGTTGCTTACACTTCAAAATTTAGTAGCAGCAAATAAGATGGAGAGGAAGAACAGGGAGAACAAGGAAATACCACACCAGGTCCAAGAGCTGCGAGTCCTTGAATTGCTCCATAATGTTGTGGCAGCGCCTTAGTTGGATCCAGAAAAGCATGCAGCAAAGTACTGGTGACACGTGACTGGAGATTGTGGTACACACGACCATATCTGCACAGGTTTTACTTGTGAACAAGACAGCACCAGTTGATAAAGATGGAATTATTACCAATATCATGGAACTGAAAAATAAGTTCAATACAGTCTATAAAGCACAAAACAGAAAAACATGTGTTGGAATTGCCAACAACTATACAGAACATGCACTAGCAAACAACCACCTTCTCATGGGGGCAGCAACAAGGAAAAGGGAGAAAAGCCCAACATGTAACAGGATAAATTCAGTTGGAGTTAATAGCTTGATCAACATAGAAGCAACAGCATATGAAGCAGATGCATTCTTTCTGTAGCTTCCAAATGTGAGAACTGAGTGATCCTTACCTCTTGCATATTAAAGCAACCAACGTTGCTGAGAAGTCCCTAAGTTCCCAATGATTGTCAGATAATCTGTTTCCCAACCTTCTTGCAACAAGGCATGTCATTATAGAAGGCATCAACTGGTGCAGCTGGAGATAAACTCGGCAAAATAACTAAATTATTCGAAAAAAGAATAAAAAGTCGCATGGAGGAGAAAATTATCAGATCAACCACAGGAAAATTAGACAACACCATGAATCGAAACTGCATGGTTGAAGCCAAAGCCTAGTTATCCATTATGTATATAACACTGCTTTAATGAACAAAATAAACTAACACAGCTTATTCAAATTAAATGAATTAACTAATGCAATTAAACCCTCTCTTTTCTCAACAGATATGTACTCCCCTTTTCCTCTGTCATTTTTAAGTGATTTCAAAAACAATAAAGTTTAACCAGTCCAATCATCAACAGAAATTTTTATACATTATCCTAAACCTACTTTCTAGAGTAAGAAGTATGTTACACCAAGACATCAGCAATAGACTCACATATGGTTCAATATGTATTTGCGTATTCTGGAGAAGGCTCCAGAGTAGCCGCATCAAAGCGAAAAGGAGAGGAAAATTGTTCAAATTCCGAGAAACCTGACATGTAACAGACTATCATTAGATCATTTGTCCATCACCCACAAATGTTGCATTAACTGGGCTTAAATCGGCTACAATTACCTCATCTGAAATAAAATATGTAAAGTAAGGAACTACTGGATGAATCCCTGAGTCTGTTGCTAAGCTTCGTAGAGCTTCTTTAAAGAGAAGGGGATTAGATCTATCTACAGTAAGCTCTTTAATTTTTTCATAATAGAGCTGCAAAAAAAAAAAACAATGATGCACAAGGATAAATACGGGTAAAAAGGATACAAACATTTTGGTACAATTATACCTGAAGCTCACGCGATAGGACATGCTTAACAGGTACTTTAATATCAACAGGAACTCCATCCTCCTTATACTCGGTATTTCTAGTATCAGACGGCATAGCTAAGGCTGTGATAAATTCATCTGTTAGTCTGGAATATTGAAAATAAATACAAATTTTAACTAGTACTAATACTACAAGAATACTCCTCATTCCATAGCAGTTGTGGGGAAAAGAAAATTATTCAAGGCAGGAGGCAAACTAAGAGAATGGGAATCAGTAGGAAAGAACACTACGCATGACCAAAAAAATCAGATGGCTAGAGTAAAATCAAATACTAAAACATCCGGACAAGCTAATTGCAGTTAAGGTTGTAACAAGATATGGACCTTCAGGCAGAGGGTTTTCAGGAATAGCAGGTTGTACTCCTTCTATAGCTAACCAATGGGCAACAACAGCAGCATCTAGCGGTGCTTTCGGCAAAGGAGCTTCGATCACCTAAACCACAAAATACGACAACTTACTATGAACATCACTTCAATAAATTCAGAAACTAAATCTGCTAAACCTCATATATCAAAGTTCTTTACATCTTTGAATTCTACATCCTTCTCTTCAATGTAGAACAAATCTTTATGTCCAGCCGCTCTCCTGAACCTTAACGGATCTCCTGAAGCAAAGCCATATATTGGCTGCCCAACACAACACAGACATAAAAGAACAATCAATTACACCACAATTTCAAACTTGCATAAATCAGCTATAGCCTATGTTGTTTGGACTCTCCAAAAATATTGCTGCCCCCGAGTTGACTCCTCCAAAAATAAACTACCTTCGGAGGATCCAACACACAATCATCAACACTTTTGAAGATTCCGAGCAACACAGACTAGTATAAAACAGAAGAGGTACCTCTACACCTCTCAAGCTAAGTGCAGCATCCACATCATCGGTAGATAACGTAGTTCTCTTCGAATGATGCATACATTTAATAGCTTCCTACAGTATCATACAAAAAATTATGCAAATTACATGCGCGATAACCTTTAAAAAAAAAAAAAGGTCAAAAATTCGCCACGCTTATCTTCCAAAAGTAATCTCGAAGATCAAACCATCCATATTTTGTTATTCCAAAAAGAAATGTGTGTTTTTGTTTGTATAAACAGACTATGTGTGTAAAAGGAGTTACCTGCATAATCTCTCGAATGCGGTATTCGACATCGACGGCGAGAGCAGGCAAGACATCTGGTGATAAATTGCTTACACCTATACTTTGTGATATCACTTCTATTGTCTCTTTCGGTACTATACTCATCTTTCTACTAGCTCCGGTTACTCTAGGTTAAATCCAGCTGCGAACTCAGAAATTCGGCGATTTCGGTCAGTTTTTGAGGTGAGGAGTAACTGCTAGCACAGCTACGTCTGAGGAACTCTGAAGCGGCGGACGACGGCAGCGTCGGAGCGGCGATGGAATGGAGAGATTAAAACCTAAGCGGAGGGTAGAGAGAGAAAATTGTAAGAAAGCGTAAACGCTACAATGCTCAGTCTCGCCGAGGACACTACAGTGACCCGACGGGTCGTTGCAATCGGGTCAAGTAGTACGATAGAGACTTGGAGCACCAATATTTAAAACCTAGACAAAGTTTACAAACTGTATAACTTTTGTTTACGAGGCAAGAGTCAGGTAGGATAATTCTGTTCGATGAAAAATTATACTATTTATATAATAATAAAAATTGTACTTGTTATGTATATATAATAAATTTTGAACTTCATTTGGATTCTGTACGTTCACTTTATCGTATTTTAACTCATTTAATGAAAATTTGACATTATTTATGAATAAAGCATAATCATTATTTCCCCTCTATTAAATCTTTATGACTAAAGATAATCTTGTATGTTATTGAACTAGAAACAAATGATTTCGTTCAGGAGATTAATTATCTCTTCATACATTATACTGTTATCGTTGATATAAAATACAAAACTGACTATGAGTTATGTACTTTGAGAGAATTAAATATGACTTAAATAGTACATGTAAACTTGGCTACTTGATGTAAATTGTACTCGTACAACAGTGGGTTGACCCAGATGAGCTGAACCCGCACCAGCCCAAACAATTGTATCATATTTATCGTTAGAAACTTATATATATCTTATTAGATTAAAAGTTATCGTAAATATACTTTAGTTTGCAATATTACTTATTTTATCTTTTATCGTGTGTCCAGATACGGGTTGTGAATTAAGATTAATTTTAACAACCAATAAAGACGCGTCACGTAATAAATAAATAAATTATTTTTATTTTCAAAGTACACTGTTAAAATTAGGGGCAATTTAGAGCCCATACATTGAAGTCTAAGGCTAATTTAGAGCCAAAAGGTTAATGACAGGTATATTTGTACCAAATTCGATGGTTCAATGGTATTTTAGACTCTTTCATAATTATATTATAAATTTAATAAAATTAGTCATGATCAAATTTATAGTGCACAAATAGGGTAAAAACAAGTATTTTTGGTTATATGTGAACTGTTGAATCCCTTTTGACATAAGAAAATATTGTAGTGGTAAATAGGATGCAAAAGTTGCCTTCAAGTCACAAGTTCAAATCCTACGTGTGATTAGTATTATTTGAATCTCTTTGTATAAATTTCTGACTTCGTCACTGCAGATATAACTCGGTACTCTACGTACCTAGTTACTCGTATGGATTCTTGAAATTTTTGAGAAGTTCAGGGATGTCATAACCAAGCATGTCATCAACAGCTTGTATCAACTTGGGTTTCAATTTCTCAAACTTGTCAATGTTATAACCCCTCAGAATTTCTCTAAAATGTTCAACATCTGGAAAATCCCCAGCTGGTAGATGGTGTTCTTTTTGAATCTGTTTGGAAGAATGATAACATTAAAGACATAGATTAATGTTGCTCGTACTCTCCAAAAATGTTATTGCACCTATGTCAGATCCTTCAAAAATGCACTAGTTTTGGAGGATCCGGCAGGTACCAAACATTTTTGAAGAGTCTGAGCAACGTACTTAAGTCCATATAGAGTTAGTGAATAAGGGATGACAGATACCTTTACGAATTCATCAGCCAAGTTATCGATCAGTCTTTTCTGTGTCTTTGATTTGCCCATCATAGAGGGCATCTCCTTTTTCAGATGACTTATGATATAAGCATGTACCTTCACAGCTCTAGCACGTTTTACGAATTCATTTATCTGTACGCAACAAAACCTGTCTTTCATCCTTTGTTTAATGTAAAATCAGAAGCATAGTTAACAACAATAATTGCGCCTCAGTTCCAAATAAGTTGGGATCAGCTATATAAACCTCACTGACCGCAAGCTCAACTCAAATCGGAAGCATAGTTTATGAGCAAAAAAATATTTTAGGATCACATTCACAGATTGTGAACTTACACGGCGATCACAAGCCTTTTTCGGTATGTTTTTCAGGTCTGTAAGGAGATCATCTTGTTCCTTCTCGAAAAGTTCTTTCCCCAAAGGCCCTGTGAGATCCTCATTTATAGGACTGTCATTGAATGATCTGTAAAAGCCAAAACATCCATAGAGTTTATGCAAAACGTTGAACTCCGAAAAGAAAAGAATTTTTCGTCTTATTTTCCATATAAAAATGAAACATTTTGGATGACTGACTTCATGATCCTGAAGTCAAATAGACAGAACTATGAAATGCACATTGCACTACTAAATTTGGAGACTTTATTGAAGAGTAAATTGATGTTGGGCCTAACCCAACCCCGAGGGGAGGATTGTCTAAGACTATATAATGAGACCAAATGATCCTTAAACCGACTAATGTGGGATACCCCATGGACAATACAAGAAGGGTAGGCCTGACTCTGCTACCATGTAAAGAAACGGATTTTTGACCTAATTCAACCCCAAAAGGTTAGCTCATGAGAGGAAGATTGTCCAAGACGATATAAGGAGACCAAATGACCCTTAAACCGACCGATGTGGGACTCCAACGCTCACATTATCATTTTGTGCCACTTAATCATATTTAGTTTGCTATAATCTCCCATCGAAATCAATCATGTTTTAATTGAAAATATAGAGATCATACCCGATGTAGACACGTGATACTTCAGGGGTATTCTGAACTTTCCCTAAAGACCACATCAAAGCTCCATAAACCCTCATAAGCTGCAATGGGGACCAATTAAGAAAACAAAATTTTAGCAGTCTATATAGAGGTTGTGAACATGAACGAAAAAAGAAAATAATATGCCTTACTTGTTGGGTATCAACTTTGTCAGCTTTGTTCAATACCACACGAATCTTATCGTCGTGTCCTTGAAGAGATGCAATCACACGTTTGAATTCATCGCTAATATCAAGTTTGTGAGGATCAAATAAAAGCAGAATGAGATCACATTTAGCAGCAAACCAGGACGTCACTCCCGTAAATTCATAGCTCCTCTGTGTTCGTTGCTTTTCCCCTGATAACACTCCGGGTGTATCGACAAATGTGATATTCTCTAACAGCTTTTTCAACATGAAAGAGAAGGAAATCATTCAGTTTCTATATAAAAAAAATTGTTTTCAGATACAGTACGATTAACAAAGAGTCATACTCACAGGATGAGGCATTTGAGAACATTCAAACTTTGACAAAAACGCCGTTCCAAAAGTTGTCAAACCACTAAATGGCATATCTGCTTGAACAGCAATTGTGTTCCCTGGGATACTTCTTTCATCAGGTCCATTCTGTATAATACACAGTGTAACTTATGAGTTCACGTGAACCCAATATTTTTTTCCCAAATCATGTATACGTACTAAGAAATCCACTAAATATCTATAAATATTTGATGGTGAACCCAATTATTACAGTATATTAACTTGAGGTCGATGTAGGAATGCATAAACTTCAAGTCCTGAATCTACCTCTAGTTAAAGTGAACGATTGCCAAACAAATGATTTAGTACTTTTAATTATAGTAAATATAGTAGTCCTGTTATAGAAACGGCTACTATTTTTGGGACAACTTTTAACAAAAACCTTTGAACTTCACTACAGTATTAAGTTTTCTTCTACTCGGCACCATACCAAGAAGGATAATAAGCGAGTGAACACAGTAATCAGTACAAATCAGACAAGTAAAAGTACCATGACGACAACAAATCTGTCTGTTGTAGGCTCCGGTCCAATATGAGCACCTATGCACATAAAAGAAATACAAAATGAGTACCAAGAGACTGTTTCCATAGCTCGAACCCGGGACCTACCAGTTACGCCAAGAATCATTTTGCTAACCTGGATAGCTGGATCTGAGTAAATGTTTGATGAAGGTTGTTTTGCCAGTGGAGTATTGACCCAAAAGCATCACCATTGGTTTGGCATCAAAATCACTATTTGCCTACCAACATAGAAGTATAAAGAAGTTAATTCATCTATACGCATCACCGTCATCATGATACCAATAATGGAATTTAAGATATTTTCCTATTTGTTTAATAAGCATAGCTAAACTGAAATGCTACACCTACCAATAAAGGAGAGACAAAATCACTGTAGTGATATGCAACTTCCAGTGGCTTTAGTTTTTTGGCGTACAACTTCTTCAGTCCATCGATTATTGATGTGACATAGTTTGAAGGGACCTGAAAGGCAAATGAAAGGGACCAAGCATCACTCCAGGAGCAAAATAAAAATACATACCAATGGAATGCTATAGAATGTGTTCGGGACAATTTGGGAAAAGGACATTCCCATGCAATAATTTCAACAGATAGTTTATGACATCAAAGCAAAGAACAGTTTTCATTGACAGACGAGGACCACGATAATTGTTCACAAGTTAGCTTCTTAGGGAGTACATGCTGTCATGTTTAAATTGGAATTATCAAATGAAGTTCCACTTGTACACTGTGAAAGTTATATAGAATATAAATATATAATAATGGTTTATAAGTTTGTCCATCATCTTAAGACATTACCTAACAGAAGTTTGTCACGTAATTTGGAATGAAGATGGTGTAGAAAGGTATTCCTTCTAGAAAAGGATACCATATAGACAGCTAAAATATGAAACCGTTGCATCTGATGCAAAACAAACAGAATAATTTGAACAAAGTTAATCTTCGGAAGTTACAACAGACGAGCATCTGAAAAGTGCATTACTTAAGCAAGAACATGCAATATTTGAGAGTTTATAGGACACAGTGATAAAACGAGAGAAGATCCTTGAGATGGTTTGGCCACATCCTATTTCGAACTGTAGACGCACTTGTCATGTGAAACTTAGGTGATTGAAGGTGTTAAAATAGGAGGAGTAAAACTAAAATCACGAGGAAGAAAATTGTCTCAAAAGACTTACAGTCTCCTGAAATTCATGCAGATTCAATGCAAAATCAGCACGATAGAAGATATAGATTCATATTGGTGGTACCACACTCACCTTCTTTGCAGATTTTGACGATGAAAACCAATTAGCTCGGGAAGATAGCGTAAGACTGCCTGCTTCTCAATTCAGTTAGTTAGATGCAGACACTCCATCCACTCCCCCTTCCCAATTTCCCAAGAATGTAAACAAATAAAATAAAAATCTTATTGTATGTACTGAAGTAACATTACCATTACTGTCAGGTACCCATTTGGCCACGCGCTTCTTCTTCTGTAAAACATTTGAAGTGACGGTTAAGCAATGGATGGTAAAAGAAAAAAGTGACTCTAGCTGGCATACTTACCGCGAGAAGTCCGTCCAGACCTTCCATTGTAGGTAGCTGTAAATTCTCGAAGTCAACTGCATTGGATTGAAATTGTTCTAATTATAAGACCAGTATAAGATAACAAATTCTGCTTGCTAAAGAAAGCCAATACATGCCATAACGAACAATCAACAAATTTTCAGATTAAAAATTGACCACATTCGCCAGAAGGTGCAATTTTAGCACGCATTGAGGATAAAATAAGAGAAAGTCTCTTGAGACAGTTTTGGTCATATCGTGCGTCGACCTACAGATGTACTGGCCTGTAGGTAAACTATGGTGAGTGAAGGCGTTAAAGGGAGAAGTTAGGATTCATCTAGCCAATCCCAACTTGTTTGAAACTGAGCCATAGTTATTTTCGTAGTAGCAGTCATGTGACAACTAACATTACTAGTATACTGTTTGGTTATAATTGAAGCTACATAGCTTACCGTCAGCATTTGAGAAATCACTCGTCACAGAATGGCCAGCTTGAGCCAAAGAGACCAACTACATAGTGAAATGCAAAGAATGATCTGCAGTTTATAGGGAAGAAAATTAACTATTAAAGGTGAATGAGAGTCCACAGAAAGAGCTAATACCTGCATTGCAGTTATAAACTCTTTAAAACCAAGATATCCTTGCCGTTTGGAATCTGCAATTGCCCACACCTTCGGGAAAACAGGGAAGTAAAATGATTTGATTAGACATAGGTATTAAATGCATAAAAAGGTACCGTAATAGTGCATCAGCTTCATAGTCGTAACAAAAGGTTGTATATAAATCAAAAACAACTATTAGGCTGTACACAATCAAATGATATTTAGCCTGGCGTGCTGTAACACTCTCTCAAATAACTAAAAGGTCAGCCTCAAAACAAACCTAAGAAGAATTTTTCGTGCAAGTCATCTCGAGGCTTTCAAATACATCCAAACAGTTGATATCCTATTGAAAGATAGAAAGCAAAATTTAATTTTAGCAGGCAAACGAGAGAAGGACTCATTTCGGAATCAAATATTGCTAGTGGCTATTTCCACGGCTTGAACCCTTGACCTCCTACTCACAGGTTATGGCCTTGGAGATAGCCTCTCATTTCGACAACGTAAATGTTAATCTAGCGGGAGCTTAGTGCATCGAGTTGTCTTTTTTTAGGTGCAAACAGAGGAGAGAAGGGCTAATTTTGCCATCCAATGTTTCCTGAGCCACACTTAGTTCTAGTTATGAGCTGGTTTTTTATGTGATAGTTAGATGCTGGAAAGTGATAATATGACATGCATATGGCTAATTATGATCCAACTGGCAAAGAAACTCTGTTAAGAGGAGGACAAAAGCCTATGGGTTGGGGATTAGCATATCAAATTAACGAAAAGCAGTTACGTTCCAAGATGGTTGTCAGCATATCAGTTATGGGAACGAAGCTATTGCTTCAATAAAATGAGCAGTACACTAGTTCAACAACAGACTATACAACATGAAGACGAACTAGTTAAGGTCATAAAAATGATTCAAGATGGAAAATTATTGAACAACCAGTAATCATTTAGAACATATAGAAAACAACCTAAATAATATCTTGAGGAAGCCGCAGAGCCAGAATTTTGGTTTTTATTTAATTAACAAAATACAAAAACAAGAAGGCTACACCTACTTGTTACCTAAAGAAAATTTTATACCCCCTTTGCCACTAGCATAGAATCTTCGTTTATGTTAAGGGGATTCAACAACTTGTGTACAAACAAACACAATTCCTTTTCCCTGTTCATGCAGTACCAAATTTAAAATGGATATGCCCCTGCAACGCATGAGCACACACGCATAATGATATATATATTCATACATATAGCTCGACGTCACAAGAGAATATGAGATTACCACCCAATACGGAGTTATAGAAGTGCAACAATTAATAGTACTAAAAATATTACAAAGAAACACCGAAGAAGAACCTGCTTGAGATCTTCACGAGGCAAGTTTGACATTGCAAGGAAGCTGGTGGCATCCCTTCCGATGAGACATCCATCTCCATCTGTGATACCATTAAATTCAACAAATGTTAAACTTGAAGCATTTTAAACTCATAATTTAAAATACACTATGTTTCAATTCTAAAAACTCTTGAAAGTCGAACCATTTAAATTTAAATTATGGATTCATATCCACATTCACATAATTAAATAAGAAGAATGATGAGATCACACATGCGAGAGAGAGAGAACAAACCCGAATCAGCAGAACTAAACCATTCTTGATAAATCTTCTCGTTCCTTTTGGAGCAACGATTGATGGGATAAGTATCAAACTCCATTCTTCACTGAAGCCAAGTTGATTGTTATGCTTTTGAACAAACTATCACATTTTCATTTTTTAAGGGAAGATCCAACTTAGTTTGTCCTACCATTGCTGAAAATTACATAATTAAGTTTTTTTTTGTTTTTAAATGCATCATGGATCACATAGTTAAGAGAATGAGTTTAACTAATATATCGAAGATGATAAAAAGAAATGCCTACATTATTTGGTTATATTACAATGGATATATATTTGCGACTTGATAGCTAGTGTAAAAGTTTTTTACGTTATCGAGGTGTATAAGTTAAACTCTAATCGAATATGGTATAACAACAAGCAAAAGTCTTTTGTTGAAGTCTCATCATTGTCCATAAAAAGAAAATCCATGTATCCATGAAACAAACTATGCAAATACACTATCAGGACGATAAAAATGTAAATTATAAAAAGCATACTTTTTCTAAAGAATATCAAATGTGATTAAGTAGATACATAATGAATTTAAGTAATAGAATGACAATTCAATATAAGATCAATAGAAGGTGTTGTTAGTTGAATAGCTTTTCTGAAATGTAGATTGAAGAGTATAAAAACAATTTACTTTTTTTGGAAAACATGTTTGGCCATAAAATTCTAACTTCAACTTGAAGTTGAATTCCAGAATTTTCAAGACTTTGAAAAACAACAAAAAGGTGTTTTCACTTTTTTTCCTCCAAAGTACTTACAAAAAGTCAAAACAACTCTAATTTGTATTCATGGTCAAACCAATTTTCAAATATCATTTTTCACTTTGAAAACAAAAACTATTTTTTTTTTTTTTCAAATTTCACTGAATCAAATAAAGTAAAAAATTATTCTTGGAAAAAGTGAATAATTTTCAAGGTCAAACTCCCCCAGTATATTTTTAAGAAAAAATCTAAACAATAATGTATTTAGATTTTTTGATGTTTTTTTCATGAATCATAGAAAAACATGGAGGGCAAAATTGGTAGGGATGAAATCATGCATGGATGTATGGAATGAATGAAATCTCTCCATTCTTAATAATACAAAATTCGAACTCCGGAAATGAAAAAGAAAAAGTCCTAGTAAAAGGCTTTCCCCTTGAATGGGCCGGGACTAACATAGCTCGAATCTAAATTAATTGAGCCAATGAATTTCGAAAATCAGACGATTAAATCATCAATACTTACAAAGATGAAGCCTTTAGGGTTTCAATATGAAAGAATTGTGTTGAAATGGCTTATATATATATATTTGTTCTTGCTCTCTAATTTCTCTATGCTTTCTCCTCTTGTATATTTGTTGTTTGTATCAAATTAATGAGAGGAAAAAGACAGAGTTTATGATGAAAATATGAAGAAATTTTTTTTTATAAAAATGAGAGAAATCAAATCTGCATGGCTGATCTTACTGGAAGAGATGAAGGCTCAAGGAGAAAATAAAGGAGGAAAGGGAAAAAAAGAAAAGAGATAAATTGAGGCTTACCTTAAAAAAAATAAGAAAAGGAAAAAAGATATGGAAAAAAAGAGTTTAAGTTTTGTAAAAATTGTATAAATTTTGGGATTAATGATGTATATTAATTACTTAAACTAAAGTAAATGTGATAAATTTTGGGATGTTTGCATATAAGTTAAATCTTTTTTTGAATATGTCAATGCTATCTTGATTTTATTTATTTTCAATGTTAACCTATTTGATATGCATTTTGACGTCTGAATAATTTGAATTTAGTATATATAAGACACATTGAAAAGTCCAAAAAAATTTAATTCCTAAAAATCGAACTCGAAACTGTCTTCATCTTTTTTTCATGTTGTCATCCATCATGTGTCCTATTGGAAATATGGCATGGGCTAGAAGTAAATTAAATCATATTAATATACACAAAAGCCAGAAATAATATGACATAACAACATATTTCCTCAAATAACTCCATTGAAGGTGGCATCAGAACTACAATCCATCTTGATAAGTTATTTAATTTAGAAAGCAAAAAAAAAAATGATATAAAAGTTGATCAATCAACTAAATAGCCAGCTATGCGCGCTCGCCTTTTAAGAAGGGGACGGACCTATGATCAGAACAACACAACAAAATGAAGAAATGAAGACGAATGAACCGGAGCCCGGAGGCTAGCACTAGGAGAAAATGGATTGACAAACTTGTAAATTGTGTTTGGTAAACTTCCTCCATCTTTCTCATTTTTTGATATCTTCATACTCCAACGATTGGACAAGTCAAAAAGTCCGTTTTTGACTGACTATGTTGCTAGGACTCTTCAAAAAAATCGCCACGTGTGTCAAATCCAAGCAACATAACATGTAGCTAATAATAATTCAAGAAATGCCAATGGTTTTCCCAAGCAACCAGAGAACTAGTGATAATTCTATCCCAAATATGGTGTGAATAGAACTTCTATCCAGCATGAATCCATAAATTGTTACTCCTGCTCTATTGTTCTCAAAATATGTCACTGCAAACAGATTTGTCAAAATAAAGTACCATTAGAGTAATCCTAGCTAAGTAGCTATGGAGTATTTAATACTAAAAGATCAGTCCGGTGCACTAAGCTCCCACTAGGTGTGGGGTCGGATAAAGGGCCAGACCACAAGGGTTTATTGTACGCAGTCTTACTCTGCATTTCTGCTAAAGCCTGTTTTACATCTCAAACCCGTGACCTCCTGGTCACATGGCAACAACTTTACCATTTACGCCAAAACTTTATTGTAATAGGATAAAATTTAAGTGTGTGAAGATTTTAACCCAGTTGTTATGGAGAAAAATTATTATATATTGTCAGCATGGGCGTAGTTAGAGGGCACAAGGGGTTCATCCAGGGGCGGACTCACGTGGGTTCCAGGGGGTTCACCCGAACCCCCTCGACAAAAAATTACACTGTATATACAAGATAATTTTCTGTATTTATGTGGATATATATATTTTGAACCCCCTAAATGTCAAGGAGAAAGAGATAGTTCAGTGGCTTTCCCCTGAAAATTAAGCTCATGTCGAGGGTTCGAATCCCTACATTAGCATTTTATTTTTTTATTTTTCAGTTTCAGTTTTTTTTTTTAAGGTTTCAGTTCCGTTTTTCACGTGTTTTTTAGTTTTTTATTTTATAAAATATGCTAAAAGTGTGGTTTTAATTTTTTTCTTTTTCAGTTTCAGTTTTAATTTTATTTTTAAGGTTTCAGTTCCGTTTTTCACATTTTTTTTAGTTTTTTATTTTATAAAATATGCTAAAAGTGTGGTTTTAAACCCAAAAAAATTCAAGGGTCCGCCACTAAAACTAAATACTACTACTTTCTTGAAATTTTGTTTTGTTGGCTTATATATACACATTTATACTTTTATTTTTCAAACCCCCTAAACGAAAATCCTGGGTCCGCCACTGGGTTCATCTGAACTCCTTCGTCAAAAATTATACTATATTATATAAAAGATCAAATTATTTTTTACAATCCCCTTGGATTCATTGTGTGTTTACTTCTTTATATTTTGAATCTCATAGTAAATATTCTAGCTCCACAACTGATTGTCAGTGCATATAAGTTAAACTCGCAGTAATATTAGTGCTCATTTCTCAAAGGAAGGAATAAGGAAAACAATTTTAACCAGCATATCATACCTAATGCCTGTCTTTTCTGGAATGAAATTGTGCTATAGGCATATGCATGGACGAATTTCGTATTGTCCAACTCGTCTTCTTCATCTCCAACATCATCAGCATCAGATGATCCTTCAGAACATACAGGAAAGACATGGTCAGAGGTCGCTCGAGTAATTGGTGTATCAGCCTCAGTCGAATCAAATGAGTCTATCGTTGCACATACGTGCCACTTGGCTGCAAGGCACGTAACGGATTGAGCCTTGTGTGTAATTCTGGTTGCACTTCGCAACAGTATCATCAGCCCGGCGAGAAGGCTGACAGAGCAGAGCTGCATATTAAGACGACAACCTTTAATCACGAGTAACAGCAACAAAACGACTATTCAGGATAAGGATCGGCTGGATGAACTAGGGGTCAATCATCTCGGATAAGAATCATAATAGGTACTCCCTTGGTTTCATGTCATATGACGGTGTTTGACTGAGCCTGAATTTTAAGAAGGAATGAAAGACTGACCGACTTTAACCACAAATTTGGCTACCTGAACTTTCACTTTGTTTGTAATGATTTGATTCACCACCTTGTAATATCCTTCCCCTGCCCCCATTTGTAAAAAATTAAATAAGAATGCTTATTAGACATACCGCGAGTTCACCACTTTTGTAGATATGAAGATCTGCAGTTGAGCGTGTGGTCATGAGAAGGGACGCGAATTGGCTTGCTGTAACAAACATCAATGCCCACAAGATGAAGGACCGGTACCTATGGCTAATGATCCTCAAGTGCCTCCTAATTCTCAGGTGCTCTCTCAACACCGATTCAACATCAGAATCCACGTGAAACACCTGAGCAAAATCTTGTAGTCGGAGAATTTGAAGGTAACATATCAACCGGAAAAGTATACAGACTAGGAAGAACACGACCGTCCTGTAAAGCCAAGAACTCAGCTCTAGAATGCACGTGACAGTGTCACTCACAATGACGTTGCCCAAGAAGGGGATTCGTGTACCACCCGAACTGTACCACCAAATCTTGTACGCGCATTCAACAGCAAAACATGGCAGGACAAATATGAATAAGATCTTTAGTGAACTCTGCATATTGAGAAGAAATTATTATTACATCAAAGTTGATCAATACTCCATCTTTTCAACTTATATAAACAGTACTCTTTCTATTTCGAAATGTCTCAAATAATCTGAATACAATTCCACTAATAACATTTTCAGTTGTATTCATCAAGACTTTCAAGAATTCATTTAACTATTTCAAAATTTTAATCTTTCATTTGATGTTTTCTCCATTATTTTTTTCCCATCAATATAAAAGTCAAATCAAAGTCTTAAGCTATGTGCATAGTCCTTAGGATGAAATTCTTACCATCTTTACGAGATTATCAAGTACCCCTCCGTCCCAATCTATATGACATTATTTGACTTGATACATATTTAAGAAACTTGTGGCCTAAAATAAACCTTAGATATTAGTAAGGTTATAAATCATTTCATTAAAGGTTAAAAAGGGGAATTTGAAAGTTGAATTATTTCTAATTATTGAAATGTGACATTCTTTTCAAGACGACCTTAAAAGGAAAGGTGACACATAAATTGGGATAGAAGAAGTCTATGTTGCTCGGACTCTCCAAAAATGACACCGCACTCCTATTGGATATTTAAAGAAGGATCCAATACACACCCGTCGGCATTTTTGAAGAGTTTGAACAACTCAAGAGGGAGTTATAACTATCACGAGATTTACGACTAATTACCTAACAAGTGAGTTAATAATACAAATATATATTCACTATCAGTGCATAAAAGTTAAACTCGGAAAAAAAAGAGAAGGCTTACATTGAGCTGTTCAGTGTAGCCTCTTCTAACTGTTTCACTCTCATCACAAAGCTTATCAAGGAACAAAAACCTTCTCAGCCCATATTTCTTAACAAACTGAGAAATACAAACAAATGACAAAGCAGCAACACTGCTAAGTGATAGCTGCACAACGTTGTCATATGGACGACTGTGTGCAGCATCACTATCGTCCCTTGCCAGAAGAAAATGTGAAAGGCAAGGGACGATTACAGCTAACAGTATGAAAACAAACCAAGAGAGACAAGCGGAAAACGCGTTGGATTGATCCACACACATCCATTTCAACCATGTTCTGAAACTTTGTAATTCGTCGTAGGCATTTGATATTGTTCTTTCAATTCCCTTGTTTTTGTTAAGTAAACTTTCCTTCTTGATGTCACACATTTTGTACAACAAGTTTTGTGTATCTCAGTTTTTTTTTTGCCTGAAGAAAATTGAACTGTGTTTCAGACAAGTTAATAGTAAATGAGATAAATGGCGGAGCTAGAAATTCATACGAGAAATTTACAAAGTATATAAGAGGATCATACCTGTTTAAATTATACCTGGACAGAGTTAATGGTACCTATAATAATGAGAGGTACCAAATTATGAAGTTATGAATATCTATAATAATCTCAAGTTAACATACAATAATAATAACAATTGAGTTTATCCTAAAATATATAGCCCAAAAATGCAAAAAGTGCATTTTGACCGATAGAGTTATTTAGTATTTATGTTTATGAAGGTAACAAGTATTTCATAAAATGACTTGGTAGATATCAAGCCTGAATGAGCTTATAGCCTATATTTTATAAGCATAACCCGTAACAAGTTAGGAATTCTAAATTATGACCTTTGTTTTTTATTATTTTGACTTATAAATAAGTGTTTAAAAAGATTTTTTATTTTATTCAAATACTATAAAAGTGTTTAAAAATTCTTTTGATTTAAAATAACCTAATTCAAACAAGTTCATAGTTATCTGATATATATGGTGAGGGAAAATAATAAATATCTCACAAAATTAATCGTAATGTGCATAATTCAAAGGATATGATTATTACAAAAGGAAATAGAATTACATACCTGAGATTTGAGTATGTAATCTAAAGCAATTTTTGAATTCCTTTGTGCTGCACTAGAATTTGTGCTTCAATAGTTTATATACTTTTTCGTATTTATATAATATAATTTTTCGTGGAAGACAGTAAGTAAGTTGATGATTTTGGTGATGGAGATTGGGAAGAAAGGGAAGTGCAGGATGGCAGAAAAAGTAGATGGTTGCTTTATATGAGGAGAAGAAAGGAATAAATTTTTTAAAAGCAAAAAGAAGAAGAAAAAGGCAATGGAAACTTATAGAGAAGACAGTGAGTGTAGTATCCTTTTATAATGGAAAGTTAATATTATGCATAATGGTTCTGGATTCTTCCAATCAATGAGATTTTTACTTCTTAAATTAGTTTGGAATATATATTATATATATAATAATAATACTATTAACAAGTTTAGGTATATAGTTTTTCTACTAGTGTATACGTTCACTTTGTTAAAAGTAATAGAATAATTATTTTGGGTTTAGTAAATTATGTATTAAGGTGGCAAATCGATATATTAGATTAAATTTGAACCGGTTAAAATATGTCTAAAATTTATTTGAGTCAAAATGAATTGTTACGCATATTTATATCACATACTGAAAGTATTGGTTCAGATAATTAACTCGATGTTACAGTATTGCATCCGTCTTTGATTGCTCATTTTTTACTTTTGTCTTTACTAAATAGCTACTATCATGAAGTTTTAAACTCCACAAGAGAAACTTTATAGTGTTTGATTCCAATAGCACAAAATGATGGGGTGATTGGAGTGAAAGAGAGGATTCTCTCCATGATTTACTCGTAAAAACTTATTTGCATCGGATGCTTATATTAAATCAATACGCATATGTCATGTGTTTAAATACATAATTCATTTACTTAATCATGATTAATTAACATGTATTATTATTTCATTAAACTACTTAATCATAATAAATTGCATTGATTTAGTGTAAACAAGTAAGTTTTTACCTTGACAAAAGAATCTTAGGCAAGTCCCCGTGTCAACATATACTAGCTAACTAAGTTGTACCCAAAAAAACAAATATACTATGAACTAGCTAACCAAGGTTTTACTATAGCCAACATTTAGTTGTGGTGCAGTTGTGGGACTGTTTCACTCTTAATCAAAGGTCTCGCGTTTGGGCTTCGGGTATGAAGAAAATCCAATTGGGAGCGCTATTCCCTATATGGGTCCTGCAGTGCACGATCCAAATTTAATCAAGGCTCCAATATGGGCTTCGGACATCGGGTGAGGAAAAAAAAGGTTGTAAATATAATACTAATTAAACTTGATTTGTTTGTTAGTTAGTTGTCTTGTCTTATAATATTAATATGAAGGCAATAAAAGAGACTTTTCCCAAATCAGAGTGTTTAATAAGATGACAAAATGAGATCAAATGCAGATCATCAACAACAGGTGTATTAATTTTATAGAGCAAACATGCGATTATGCACAATTGCCAACCTGCCCATTATTATCACCACATGTGGTGTCTACCTTTTCTCCTCAAAAAAATGTTTTTGGAATCTAAGGATGTGACCTAAAAATCTTAAAATTTTAATTAAAAAAAATTAAAATAGTACAGTAACTTTTATTTTTATTTTTACCAAGTCTTCATGAACTTGATATCTATACTAGCAGAGACAGATTCAAAATTTAAAAATAATAAAGTATCACTAATAGACATTTAGGGATTATTTGGTAAGATGCATCAAAAAAATAATTTACTCCTTCTGCACCATTTTATATGATTTACTTACCTTTTTAGTCGGTCCAAAAAAGTGATATAATTTTACAATTTGTAATAATTTAACTTTAAAATGTTCATGTTACCTTTGGTGAAATGATTTCTAACCACATAAATATCTAGGACTAATTTTAGACCACATATTTCAAATCTTCCTTTTTTTCTTACCCTCCATGTCAAGTCAAACTAACTCATATAAATTGAAACGAGTGAAGTATATATTAGTTGTGTACTATATGAAAAAATCACGGTATTAGCAATTTAAGGAGTTTAAATGCATGCATTAGCATAATTAAAGACACAGTTTTCCCTTAAATCCTTTCTACTGTATTTGTGGAGGATATTTTTGTAAATTATTTTATTTTATTTTTAGAAATTATGCCATACGTATTCTTATTGATCCACTAAACCAATCACTGCATAAGAAATAATCTCAACATTACTTATACCAACAAAATTAATACATCATATTTTATACTATTCTTGTACACTCTATCAAACGACCCTTAATATACGGTTAGAGTTAGTAATCAAATTCAAATCATCTAACACAAGCAGTACTCAAGAAAGAGACTCGACTAAAGCCCCCCATATATAAATTTGAAATTATCGAGGTACGGTGACATCTCTACCTTCCGAATAGGTTAATTTTGTATACTGATGAGAGGTAACAAAACATCCGATCTTGTTTCTGGATTGAGTAGAAAAGAGATATATGAAGTTCGTTCTCTTCCCCTATGCATCTCTGTGATGGGTAAATCTCCATAAAAAAAGGGATCAATAAGTGCTTTAGTTGGTTTAAATCTTACACAAACTTCGGAGGAGTCTGGCTGGGTGAATAACAACTTTTAACTTTTATAAATACAAGTTCAACTTGAAACCAACTTAGACCAATCACATGTCATCATTTTCTTGCAATAATGTTGATTTGTTTGACAAAGTATATGGTGATCCACCAGTATTTGTAAGCATTTTGTTACAAATTACCACACAATTTGTACTAAAATCTTGGTGATTCGCCAGGTGTTATGACACCCATCGATTAGAAATTTTTGGTGATCCCTCACAACAATTTATTCCAAATTTACAACACAATTTGTATCAAATCTTTGGTAAAACTCCAAGCTTTGTGAAGGTTATTTTTTCACAACTATTTAAATGGAATTAGAAATTAAATAACAACACAACGATTCCATTTGTATAAATCTTCCCGAGCAACTCATCACCGGTGATGGGTATTTTAGAATCCTCCGCCCTAAACCAAAAGTCTCGGGTTCAAACCCCTGTACATGGAAAAAATCTTGTGTTGGGAGTGTCAACTCCAAATATGGATGCACCAATCCAAATTTAATCAAGCTCCAATACGGATATAGGACCAGCGTTTCTCATAAGCTCCTACCAAACCAGCTTTTTATGCCAATATGACACAGTTAAATGTCAAGAGCGGAGACTTGACATAACTGCAACAAAGTAAATTGTACAGAAGTATCATATCAATCACGTATAGAAACTAATCTTAAATTCCCTATTCCAGACCACTAACATTTCCATCGATGATGTCTGCATAACAACTAAATCTCATTTTGTTATTGTTTAGTGCCCTCGTTTTGTTCAAGACATAGCTCATAGATCAGCTAGTTGCTGGTTTTCCCTAAATGCATTGATACCTTCACTGAAGTGCAGTCTAAGTGACGATATCTATAACATATTCATAAATATACCTCAAGACAGTAGCCAAGCCGGGATTTTCACTAAGGGGTGTGAAATATGAAGAAGTAAACACATAAGAAGCCAAAAAAATTCAACATATGTATAGTATATATACGTAAAAGAGAATTTACCTATCCACATTGTAATTTTGCAGCGAAGGGGTGTCCTTTGGACAAGGGTGGCTCCATCACAGCCTTTAGCTAGCCTTTGACAAATCTGCTCCCAGCATAGTAACCTGACTCAACGGTTCACTGCAAATACGGAGAAAAGCAGAGAAACACTGGGGAATAGATGCAGGCACACAAATGACAGATCAAGGAAATATTAGATGATGAAAAGCAAGAAAGTTCGGAAACAGCCTGTCTATCTTTACTAGGTAAGGTAAAGGTCTGTATACACTCTACTCTGCTCACAGACCCCGCTTGTGTGATTATACAAGGTAATTTGTTGATGTAAAAAACATGAAAGTAAAAAAGCTCCTTATTAAATGTGCACAGAATTACTAAACCACCTACAATCCTGCAAATACAAGATGTCAGAACTCAGAAAAGATAACAAGTTTGGATCACAAAGTTTCACAAGGTCCAGATGTTTGATCATGTGAGAAGTTTTTTTCCATGGGAATGCATACACAATACTCACGATTAGAAAAGTGTGTATTAGTCAAGTATGCTCACACTTAAATTAGCACCTCAGAAAATGTCTCCAAATTAAGGCAAGAGTCTGAAAAGGTATCTACGTAACATAATGACTTGATTTAAAGAATCCAACCTAACTCTATAACTCTAACAAATATGTAAGAGCAGGAAAGAAATCTGCTAGTATCTCATGCAAAGTTATAGCAGCTGAACATACAAAATAGCTAAACATCATCTAAATAACAGCTACTGATGCAGGTACAAAATGGCTAAACATCATCAAACAAGATGGCTCTACACAGAAAGAAAGAAAAGAAACAGTTCTAGCTCAAATAATTTAACCTGTTAGATCATAGACACGGCATATTATAGATGATAGGGAACATTCACAAAGAAGCATTAGGTTGAAAACTAACTCGTCATGATTACTCTCGCAGAAAAATGATTATGGCTATCACATGTTGAATGTTGTTTCTTTACTCTGCAACAACATTTAGTTGGTATACATAAGAAGTTCTATTCAGTATTCACTATTTGGCAAAAGACGGAAGATTAATCTTATTCTCAAACAAAAACTCGTTCACAAACTTCCTTGCTCAGTATCAAAACAACCACAATTCCACCAAGAGTAGAGTGTACGCAGATCTTACCCCTACCTTGAGAAGGTAAAGAGAGGTTGTTGCTGATAGACACTCGGCTGAATGAACAATGAAAACGAGGCAGCAATAACACGCAGAAACAACAACAAGAAAATAAGATAACTGTTATGAGTTAGTTAATTATGATAGTCAGTTTACTAGTCTAATCAGTTAGTTAGTCTGTTCAATTAATTAGTTAGAATAAGTTTGTTACTGATTCCTTTCTATCAACATGTCAACTCACTAGTTAGTTAGAGTTTGTTTTTCTCATTCTGTATAAATGTGTGCTCTCATCATAATGGAAATCAGTTAATTGATTCCTCCCAATTATGTGTCTTCCTCTCTGCTCTCTCTCTCTGTTAATTGCATCCATGGATGACTAGCCATGGTCATGAGGTATTCTTCACATGGTATCAGAGCCAGAGGTATTTCGATTTGTATGTGCTTCTATACATCATCTTCGATCTTGTTCTGGTTCTGTGTTGATTTTTCGATAGTTTTG